>PVJH01030274.1:0-24954 GCA_004026705.1 Nesogale talazaci
TTTTTTTGCATCTGTGTTAGTCCGGGTAGACTAGAGAAACAAATTCATAGGCACGCATATGGATATAAGGGTACGGTTTATATTTAAGAGGAATAGGACATTAAGAAAGCATCCCAACCCAGTCCAGTACAAAGTCACAAGTCTGATATTAGCTCATATGTCCCATACCAGTCTATAATATCTCCTTCTGACTCACGAAGTCACAGGTCAGTGGGTGCAGAGTCCTGGTGCTGGCAGGGGTCTCCTCATGGCTCCTCGCTTCCAGGGCTCAGGGTCCATCAGCAGCATCCAGTGGTGGTAGAAGCAACTCAGTGTTGGCAGGGCTCTCCAGGTGGCATCTCCAACTTCAGAGGTCTGGTTCCATCAGGGCAAGGCTGTGTGGCTTCAGCTCCTCAGATGCTGCCATCTTGTCTTGTCCGTAGTTCGTTGTCTCTGAGATTAACTCCCAACAACTGGGGAGATAGCTTCTCATCTTCACAAGGGAAATATCACAAGATTTCCCAGACGTCTCAGGAGAAAGCCATGCCCAATGGAGGTCTCATTGGCTTCTCAATGGTTATCTCCAGATTAACAGGCTAGACTCCACCCCTACATCTCAATCATAAAATTAACATAAGCACATGACCGCCACAGCATCACTGCCCTCTGGTGGTCATGGGAGCTACCCAGCTTTGCTCCACAAGAGCTGCTACTGGATTTGAACCACTAAGCCAATGGGCCGCAGTCCTGCACTCAACCACTATGCCACTGGGGCTCAGCCCTCTTCCAGTTTTTTAATGCTTCCATTGCCCAACTATCATGACCCAGAATCTACCTTAAAAATCCGGCTAGACCAGAGCATGTACACTGGTATAGTTAAGAGCTCCAAACACAGGAAATCCAAGACAGATAAATACCTCAGAATCAATAGCGAGAGTAGCAATATCAGGAAGAGAACGGGGGAAGGTAGGGGGAAACCGGAGAAGATGAATATAATGATCTACAGATAACCCCTTCCATGGGTGATGGACAACAGAAAAGCAGGTAAAAGATACAATGGTTGGTGCAAGACATGAAAAAATAATAATTTATAAATTATCAAGGGTTCAAGGGAGGGTTGGTAGGGGAGGGAGGGAAAAATATGAAGAGCTGATACCAAAGACTCAAAGAGAAACTGTTTTGAAAATGATGGTAACATAAGCACAAATATTTGACTATATATATATATTTATCTTTATTATAAGAGCTCTAAAAGCCCCCAATTTTTTTAAAAAAGGGCTATTTCATCTTTATTTAAATGTCTCGGTCCTTTATAAAAATTAGGTATCTTTCGATATTTGGTTGTTTTTCTGGGTTCTCTGTACCCATAAATTTGTGCATCTGCCATTGTACCAATACCAAGTTGTTTTCATTACCATGGCTGTTGAAATTGGGGGAGTGAAAGGCATCCTACTTGGCCTGTTTGAAAAAAAAAATATGTTTTGTCATCCTTTCTTTGCTTTCTATATAAAGGTGATTGGTTTTTTTCATTTCATTGAAGAATCGTGCCAGCATTTGAACCGAATTGCATGAATTTATAGTGCTTTCTATAATATTGACATTTTCACTATGTTGTCTTCCTTTTCATGAGCATGGGGCATACTGTCATTTGTGTACGTGTCTTTGGGTTTCTTGTAGAAGGGCTTCATAGTTTTCTTTGTGTAAGCCTTTAATTTCTCTGGTAAGATGCATTCCTAAGTCTTACTCTTCCTTTTGCACTATTACAATAGTATTGTTTCTTTAATTTCTTCTTTGGAGTCTCTAATATACAAGAGTCCAATTGATTTTTGCATATTGATCGTATAGCCTGCTACATCGCCAGTTTTTCCAATTAGCTCCAACAATTCCTAAATGGAATCTTTGGTGTTTTCTACATATGGGATTAAGTTATCTGCAAATAGTTTTTGTTTCTTCTGTGCCAATTTGGATGCCTTTAAGATCTTTTTGCTATCTTAAGGCTCTGGCTACAACTTCAAGAAACATATTAAATGAGAGTGGCGATAAAGACAACCCTGAGTTCCCATATGAAAGGAGGCTGTTTTCAGTATTACTCCACAGAGATGCAAGGTATTGGTTTTGCACCCATGGCCTTTATTATGGTCATCTACATTATTCTGTTGGAATTTTGATTTGTTCAAAAAACTCACTGCCAACTCATTTCACTCAAAAAACTACACTCACAGCCATTGAGGCGATTTCAAGTCAGTCATCAAATGTTGGGACTCGATGTATCTCTGTCTATACTTCTCCTGCTACTGGTGTCCTAGAACTCTAACATCTATTGGATTCATAGCATGCATTCTGTAATGCCTATGTTCCCAAACTTACTTGGTCTACTGCCCCCTTTTCAGGAAAACACAATAAACTACTGTGCATCTTTCTGGCAAAAAATACTTTTGTGCTTTGGCTCAATATTCCAGGAAATGGTATAGGCATCTGCTTCTGTACTCCTATCCACTCCTGCCCCATCATTCCAACCAGGGGTTGTTATCATCCACTTTGGGAAATAATGACTTTGGAAAAAATTTTATTGACTTAGCTTTATCCTTCACTCAACTCAATTACGTGCCTGCCCTCTAGTTCGTGATTTAAGTTGTATTGTGAGTCGGTCTACTCTAAGATACAAGACAGATTAGACACACCAGCAGAGAGAAGGGACTTCAGTAGAAGAGAGGTCTCTTCATCGGGGACAGAATGACTCCTTTGGACCAGAGACTTTGGGGGAAGAACTGATGTCCCAACACAGGGATGCTAGGACCCCAGATGCTGAAAGGAACCGTGAAACTTTTCCTGAAGTCCAAAGAGTGTGAAATTCCTTCCCTAGAGCTGGCACCTTGAATTTGGAGGTCTAACTTCCAAAATGGAGAGAATACATTTGTTTGTTAAAGCTATGTGCTTGTATTTCTGCTATAGCAGCACTTGATTATCAAGGTGGAAAATGCCACTGCAATTGAGAACCCTGTGAAGGTAGAAATTTAAGCTCCTGTAAAAAGGTTACTTAGTTTTTTTTAAAAAAAATCTATGTACCAATTCACATATTAAAGCTCTCAATGACATCAAGGGCTCAATACAAGATAACGATGGCAACATATGTACAAAAGTGCTTGATACAATTGGTGCATGGATTGTTACAAGAGCTGTAAGCAACCTTAATAAAGTGGTGTTTTTTTTTAAGCTGTCAATGAAGAGAATTCCACTTTAGAGACACATGGGGGGGGGGCACCATGAGTTGGCATTCACTGATGGCGGTGAGAGAGCTGGCTGCCGCTGCATTGTAGCAAGGGGAGTGCTGTGTTTGGCTTTAAAGAACTATTATATCTTTCTCCCACAGAGAGGCTGCTGGATTCAAACTACAGGTCTCTGGGCTAGCAATCCAACCCACTACAGGCCGCCAGGGCTTCTCTTTCATAGTTTCAATAAATGCTGGCTGTTAACCTTTGGGAATGGATGGCCTTCAACTTGGTCATGCTATTATCGGCTTTTCCAACAATTCAAGGCCATCCAGTCGACCCTCTAGGGCCGGGTCGAGCTGCCTCGGTGGGTCTTGGACACTTTGAGCTCGCTACGGAGTAGAAAGACTCATCTTTCTCATTGAGAAACACTGGAGGAGGCGAGCTTCCAAAAACGCGTGGAAAAGGCAAGGTTTTCTATTCTTGGAAAGACTTGTCATCTGTGAAACTCGCAGGGCAGTGTGACCGCGTCCCACAGGGTCGCTTGGAGTCGCAATCCACTGAAGGCAGCGGACTTTCATGTATTGTTCGGTTTAATCCCATTTTCGCCCCTGGGGATTCCTTGAGGATGCTACATCCTCCTTAAAAAGGGCCCCCTGCCCGGCACACCAGGCGCGGGCCCTTTCCCGCCGGCCGGCTCGGGTGCTCATTGTCTGTGGCCGGCTGCACTCGGGGCGGTGCTCCCGCTGCCTGGGGTCCAGCCTCGGGGTGGACGGACTTCGGCCCTGCCTCTCCAGGTCCCCCGGCTGTTGTGCGAGCGCTTCGTGCCCCCGCCGCCCGGGAGAACGTCGGGGTCATGGCTACCACCGAGGTGGCCGGCTAGAAACTTCCCTCTGGCCTAACCTTTTAGGTCAGTGAGCAGGAACACCCCGCAAAGCACCCAAGCGAGCTCCGGTGAAGGAGCCCGTGCCCTGAGCGGGCGGAGTGCGCGGAGACAGCGACGCCCCCCACCCCGCGGAATGGACCTGCCGTGGCCGGCGAGGCCGCGGTGGCGAGCTCGGGCTCGTTGCCGTGCCCGCAGGCGCTGGGAGAGCGCGCAGCGCAGCGCAGCGCGGGCGGCCCGGACTCGGCGGAGCTGGGCCTCCGGGCGCGACGCTCTGGCCGGCGCTCGCGTCGATGGTTTCCGCGCGGCCCCGAGGCTAGCGCCGTCCGGTCGCCAGGGGGCGCGCTGGCGGGCGCCGCCGAGCGGCGAGCTGCGCGGCCCGACTCGTGGCCGCCATATTGGATGCCGCAGCCGCTGCTGCCAGCTCTTCCTCCTGTGTCTCTGCCGTGCGCGGCTGGTTCCTGCGGCCCGAGCGGCGGGGAGGTGAACCCGGAGCCCGTGGGAGGAAGAGACGCAGGGGGTGGGGAGTGCAAGGCCGAGGCCAGCGGCTGGGGAACCGAGCCCGAGCGGGGCGGAGAGGCGCCGCGGCCCAGCCCCTCCCCCGTCCGCTTGTCGCCGACCCGCCCCGGCAGCGCCTGTCCTCAGACGGGAGCAAGGCCCGCCCCAGCGGCCATGCCGGGGCCCCGCCGCCCCTAAGGGAGCCCTTCCCCGCCCGCGCCCCACCCCCGCCCCGTCCCGGGGTCGCAGCGCCCGCCCGTCCGCCGGCGCCCCTGGTCGCGGCCACGCCGCTGCCCCCGTCGCGCTCTCCCCACCCAGCGCAGTCGCCGCCGCCGCCTCTTCCGCCGCCGGGCCCGGGCCTCCGCAGCGCAGCGACAACATGGAGGCCGTGAAAACCTTCAACAGCGAGGTTGGTATCGCAGGCGGCCCCCGCGCCCCCATCGGGGCCCGGCCGGCGCGGGGAGGGTGGGCGCGGGCGGCGGGCCTTTTCCGAGGGGGGGGGGTGCGCGGCGGCCGGGGGGAGGGGGCCGTGCTCCCGGGCGCCCCTCCCCCGGGCCGTGCGCTGGAGTAGGGAGGGCGGCGGGCAGAGGGAGGAGCGGCCTCCCCGCGCTCAGTGGACAGCCTGCGGCCGCGGAGGGGAACGGAAGGCCGGGCCGCCCCTCCCCCGGGACTTGGCGGGTCTCCCCGGGCGCCCAGTGCACCTTCCCCCTCCCTCCCCCCCGCTTCCTTCTGAGGTGGGGAGGGGCCCGGCCTCCTCCCGCACCCCCTCCGGGACCTCCCAGGAGGGGAGCCTGGCGCGGGGGGGGGAGGCCCAGGCCCTACAGGGTGGCATCTGTGGTCCCGTTGCACGCAGTGTTTATCACCGGGACGTCGTTGGCCGGGTAACCTGCCAACCTGGGACTTGAGTTGGTGGTAGGAACACCAGGCGATGGCTTCTGGGAGATCTCCTGTTCGCATCCTGCACCCCTCGCGGGGCTCCGAAACCCAGAGAAAGGGCATCTACCCCGGGCGCATGCATCCGCGCACCCCCCAAGCCCACCTCCAGATTGGGGTGGGGGAGAAAAGGTGCCCACCGTTCATTAGTGAAAGGAAGTCAGGTTGCAAGAAACTCTTTTTTTTTTTTGGGGGGGGGGGGTTCTTTTTAACTCCAGCTTACATTGAGCAAAATGCAGATACTCAACAAAATATTAAGTGTGTTTAGACACAGCCAATAATGACTTGCCCTCTGTTTAAGCCTTAGACAAAGGTGACATAAACGTGACTGTAACTACATTAGCAACACTTTTCTTCACACTTTATTTGGTCGTAGGGCTGCTAGCTAATAAGGTAAATATTTACCTCCTAAAGTTTCAGAAGGATTGCTGTGGTAATCCTCTTGGAACACTTTTTTTTTTAAATAGAGCCATTGAAACAAACTATCATCTTTGTTTCTAATTTTATTTTACTTTATTTTTATTTATTTATTTATTGTTTTTTGGGGGCATCACTGCCCTCTGGTGGTGGGAGTAGGAGGCTCAGCCTTGCTGATAGATTCGAACCTCCAACCCAGTGGGCTGCAGAGAGGCCATTCCTGTGAAGGGGCCTGACTGTGCATCGAGAGGGGGGTATTGACACCAGGCTTGAGAGCATGCTTCAGTATCTGGCTCGGAATTTTATTTTATTTTATTTATTTATTTATTTATTTATTGGGCATCACTGCTCTCCAGTGGTGGGAGTAGGAGGCCCAGCCCCACTGCTGGAATTGAACCTCCGTCCCAGTGGGCCACAGTCCCGCGCACAACCACTACAGCCACCCCTCGGCATTTTATTTTTATGCAGCTTTCTGAGACCTGAGTAGAGCAGTAGATGTGGGATCCTTTCCTACATTACATCGGACTTGAGAGTGGAGCTGGTAGTTTGGGGTGAATCTCTTTTTTTTTTTTTTTTAGGCTTCACTGCCCTGGTGGTGGGAGTAGGAGGCCCAGCCTTTGCTCCTGTGAGCGGGAATTGCACCTCCATCCCAGTGGGCCACAGTCCCGCGCACAACCACTACGCCACCGGGGCTCAGTCCCTCTCTTTCTTTATGAAATGTATTTCCACTGCACAGTACTATTTATAGTAACAACTGGGAGGACAGCACTAGGCAGCTGCTCAGTTCTGTGCTGTGGTACTTGGGTCCAGCAGACAATAGCAATACCATGGTGAGCTTAAACTCAAGGAGTAACAATATTGAATGGTGGTGGTTTTTCCAACCGTGACTTCTTTCACAGCGGTGAAAAAACAGTTTTGTGTAGCCTTTTTATTTGCTGTATACCAAGCACGCCTATATAATTACTGTTACAATTTGATAACTATTTTAAAAATCCTTATTCTAATTTCCAGTGCAATGATTTAGCCCCTCTCCTTTTATTGGTGTGCTTCTCTTTAGTCCAACAGGTCCCCAGTTTGTGTGCTGCTTATTCCTCACCCCCCCCCCCCCCCCATACTGGAAATCCTCCTCCATCCCAAGTAAATAGCACTTAGCTTACTAGTTGGGCACCAGAGGGGTTAGAGACTCACTGCTGTAGATTGTAATGCTGACTCGTCATGACCCCTGGGGGAGTCTGAGCCAGTAACTGTTTTAAGGGAGTTACTTTCTACTCAGATCTGCTGGTGGTTTCAAACTGCTGACCATGCAGACTGAAGACAACCATGTAACCACTACACCACCAGGGCTCTTCCACAGACACACTTCATTGTTTCAGTATTGCTATTAAAGACCAGGCCTGGCGAAGGCTTCCATGCCTAACCCAAAGTTTCACCTCTGGTCTCGTTTAGTTTTCTCAGAAACTTTAAGTGGGTGCTAATCCCCTTTTTAGACTTTGTAGTACTCCCATGACGCCTCGGGGTGCCATAGAACTTAAAAAAAAAATCCTTTTTTTTTTTTTATTGCTGTGTTTTAACTATGCCCTGTCTTAAGGCGGGCTGGGCTTATGAAATAGCAGTGGAGATGGTCAGTTGAGGGGATACACATTTGATGAACATTCTGAAAACTGATTTATTTTTTGGTCTAAACACATTGCAGAAAGCCTTGCTAGACTTTTTTGATTTTTGAATATAAGTTCTATGAATTTCTATAATGTATGTTGTTAAGAGTGAGAAAATGTTTGCAAATATGCATATAGTGGGAAATAGTTCAATGCCTTGATTTTAAATCATGTTTTGCAAAGTACAAAAAGGAATCTGAGTTATAGGTTTAAAAGAAATACTGTTTTATAATGTTCACCACACCGAATGACTTTTAATGAAATTTACCGTGGGCTGGGCCTATCTCTTAGCACGAAATTTCAAGATATCGCTGAGGCATTAAGGATCCCTGTGACATAGTGAGTTACATTTTGGGTTGCTAACTAACTGCAAGGCCACCAGTTTGAACCCACCAGTCCCTACAGAGCAGGAGACAAAAGGGCTCTCCCGTAACCATGTGCAGTCTCAAGCCCTGGGGGGCAGTTCCACTGTGTCTCAGAGCGTGGCTGTGAGTCACAACTCACTCGATGGCACTTGGTGTGGCTTAAAGCATTAGATTACCCAGAACTTCCATGAATTTGAGTTATAGGACGTAATCATTGTATAATGTTTGTTAGCTGTATTTGGTATTTCACATTAAAATGTAAAATATAAAATGTTTAAATTTTTAAAATTTGAAAAATGGCATTGGCTTGAAAATGGGAACACACTACAGAGATTTTGTTAAGAATGTGGGTTTATAATCTGGAAACTGGAAAACATGGATAGACCCTGGCAATGTGAGAGAGGTTGTCCCAGTTCTTACCCACCCTCAAGTTATAACTTCTCAGAGTTCTGTGTAATTGACCTTAACTGAAAAATCCCTATCAGAAGAGTCTTTAGTTGTTGAGGAATTGTCTGGTGAATTAGTCTTAATCATCACGGATGAAATTGAAAATGAGGCATAAGAACATGTATGTAAATGCCTATTTTCTTTTTTTTTTTTGTGTGGGCATCACTGCCTCTGGTGGTCCTGGGCGCTACCCAGCCGCCGCTGGATTTGAACCGCCAAGCCCGCGGGCTGCAGTTCCGCACTCAACCACTTACGCCACCGGGGCTCAGCCTGTAAATGCCTGTTTTCTTGGGGAAAAAAACCACATAATTTCTGGTTAAGTTTCATCAAGCTTGAGTCAATTCTGTGACCACTAGGTTCATTGCTGTAGGGAGGAAAAAAGTGGGATCCAGATTGGAACATAGACTCTCTAAGAGACCCCTAGGCTAAACAGTTACTTTAACAGGAGCAAAGTCCTGTGTCTGCTGGGATGCAGACATTAATGTGAGCACACTGCTTCCTACCCACTGAGTACCACTGCCTGCAGGGCATCCCAGGAGACTGTCTCTTCTTTGCCCATCCCTTTAGAAAATGACAATTGGGTGTGGGCACCAAGTAATTCAGGAACTCCCAGAACACCATGTGATAAAGCTAGGCACCGGTTTAGGCTTTAGTTCTCCTTATATGTGATCAAGATGGGCAACCGTTTATGCATTAGTTCTCCTTAGGCTACAAAGTAACTAGAGGAGCTGAGTTTTATTTTTCTGGGTTGGATTTTTCTCCCTTAAATATTTAAGGACTTTTGAAAGAACCAGCCACAGTTCTAGTAACATACCTCAAAAAGTTAATAGTAAATCTTTAGCTTAAAACAATCAAATATGATTCACTAATTAAGGTTTTTAGGTTCTTTGTGTAAGTTGATATATTGCTGTTTGAGGTGGTGTTCTCTCCCCCAACCACCACCCACGCTGTGTCAATCTTGCCCATTTCAAATGGGAAAGTTGGAGCTTCCAACCCAGCACCTGTTCTGGTAGAGACGTTATAACTTTGGAAATCCTGTGTAACTGTTCTGGCCTGTCCCAGGGCCACTGTGGGTTGGAATCTTTTCCATTGTAACACATTGGGTCTTTGGTGTGCTGGGAAGATATAGACCCAGGTATGTTTCTGAAAGTAACTTGTTTGTTTACCTTGGGTCATTATAGTTTCTTTAGTCATCCTTAAACAAACAAAACCCCCAACATATTCCTCCTCCCCCCCCCCCCCCCAATTGAGTTGATTCCATCATCCCTTTGTAGGATTTCTGAAGCTGTAAATCTTTTACAGGAGCAGACTGTCTGTTTTTCCCATGCTTAGCAGTGGTCCTTTTAAACTGCCTAGCAGTGCTTATCTGACTGTGCCAACAGGGCTCCTAATCAGGTATCCACTTCCTTAGTATTTTTATGTTTTCAGAATCCTTTCTCATTAAACTGCTCTGGGACCCCTGGTGGCATGGTAGTTATACGTTGGGCTGCACTCACAAGGTCAGAAGTTCGAAACCACTACCTCATCTGAGAGGAATAGGTGGGACTTTCTAACCCCTTAAAGAATCAATCTTGGAAACTCACAGGATCACTCGCCCTTTTCCTATTGGGTTGCATTGACTTGATGTCCTTCAGTGAGTTGAGGATACACTAGACTTTCCAGAGTTGGTTTAAAATCACAAGGGCTGAGCCCTGGTGGCGTAGTGGTTGTGCGCGGGACTGCAGCCCACTGGGATGGAGGTTCAATTCCAGCTCCACAGGGGCAAAGGCTGGGCCTCCTCCTCCCACCACCCGGGCAGCGGTACCCTAAAAAAAATAAATAAATAAAAATAAATAAAATCACAAGTGATACTCAGTCTCCCCTGTTGGCATCATTGTGACCAAGGTGTGCCTTTTGTCTCAGGACAAGGATTCTATAATCCGATTCCCCCCCATCTGGTGGTCGCAGGCAGGAGCCGGGCAGAACTGTGGTGTGAATATGAAGACGTCTAGAGGCCTATGAAATTGGGATCTTGTTTGTGTGGTGTCCCTTTGTCAGTGGTTCAGGAAAGGCAGTTAATGGAAAAGCAACTTTAAAATGTCATCGTTTTCTTTGATTTTCATCTACCAGGGGACCTTTCTGTCTTGTCTTCCTTGTTCTATGGCAGTGGTTCTCAACCTTCCTAATGCCACAAGCCTTTAGTACAGTTCCTGATGCTGTGGTGACCCCTTCACCCCCAACCATAAAATTATTGTCATTGCTACTCCAAAACTGTAATTTTGTTACTGTAATGAATCAGGCGACCCCTGTGAAAAGGTCGTTCAACCCCTAAGTGGGTTGCTACCCACACGTTGAGAACCGATGTTTTTTGGGATTCTGATTACTTGTGTCAGTGCTTTTTGTCTTTACCTTGTGAAGATCCTTTGCCGTAGTTTCCCAAAGTCAGTGCCACCGCCGACACCCCCCCCCCCCCCCCAGGTGATGTGTGGAATGATCTAAGGGCATCATAAAAGCAGAATCCTGCTCCAGCCCTGGGCTTGCAGTTGGGATTTCTCAACTTCAGTTAGTAGTGCTAGTATTTCTATACAAGCATTTGCTGTAGGCTTGCCCTATGCATCGTAGAGTGTTTTAAGTGGCAGCATTCCTGGTCTCTACCCACTAGATGCCAGTACTTCATTCATCATCGTGACAGCCAATGAGGGATACTGAGGGATAGTGTGGCGTAGTCCACCCTGGCTGTGAACCATTGGTTTGGTCCTCTGTTCAACTGACAGCAGTCCTGTACTGCCCCTTCCAGTGGGCACGGCAGTTTCAAGTATGGTAGTTGGTATTAGTATTGATCTCACCAGACTGAGGTCAATAACTTTCATTGCTTCATATCTCCAATACATAACACATACTTTAACACATAACCCAGTACTTTATCAATCAGATATGTAAACAGATTTCTTTAATGGACAGTGGGTATACCGGGTATCTGGACAACTTTGGCTAATTAATACTTTTGAACTTAGCATTTTTTTCTCCTCTGTAGAAATATGTGATGGCCTCATTTTTTTGTTTTGGGTCCCTTAGTTGGAAGATCCTTAGATCAATTTAAATATAAGTTAATTTTGCTTTAATATGTATGTATTATTTGAAGGTCATTTGAATTTTATGTTGTATATTTTGGCTCTCTGTTTTCAAATCCTCTTTTGTATTGTTTTTCCAGTTTCAAACTTAACTGTAAAAGTTGCTTTGATGCCCTCCCCACCCATATTTTCAAAAGGTGGAATATAAGGATAATTGAGATTGATGAGAAAGATCTTTGAGACCCTATAAAATTTGAGTGCTTTAGTTTTCATCATTCAAGAAAAAAAATAGAAAAAAGTTGAATATTGAAAATAATATTGTTCTAAAGTAGTGTGTTTATTAATGCAATTTTGATTTAACTTTTGGGGACCTCATATTCTCCAATATGCATTTTTTGACCACTTACTCCTTTTTTAAAGAAAGTATTGTTGGCTTAGAAGCCCTGGTGATGGACTGGTGATGTTCTTGATTGCAAGACAGGTTCACCACGAACTGCCCCATGTCATTTGCTCTTGTAAAGTGTGTGTACTGCCTCAGAAACCCTATAGGGCAGACCTCCTGCCCTCTAGGGGTCGCTGTGAGCCAGAATTGATTCAGTGGCACAGAGGCACCTAGCTGGGGTAGAATTAATCACTCACTTGATTGTGGATTCTACACGTGATTTTATGGAATCCTTTCCCTGTGGCCACCTTGGCTGACATTTGACAACTTCTGAGTCCGAATGGTATGAGAGAATGTAATCAACTTTGACCTTGAGCGCAGGCTGAGCTCCTGAACTCTGAACTGAGCTCCGTGTATCTGGTTTTGTTTTCTCAACATCTTTCTCTGCTCCTCTCTCTCAGGATTGTGCCCTCCTCTCCTGCTTGTACAGACTGCTTTTCCAGCAGCATGGACACAAGAAGCATAGTAAGATGACCATAACCCAACTAAGGCAGGCCTTTGGGAAAATGCTAGGTTTACAATTGGTAGAGAAATAATGCTTGCTTATATGTACAGTACGTGGGGAGTAGAATAGGATTTGTCGCTTACACTATATTAGTAACCTTAAAGAAACATATAGGGAATAAGTTGAATATCTTCACAAAAAGTAGGTTAAGTGAAAAGGGATGTTATTGTGCTTAATGATAAATCTTATGTACATTCTTGTTGCATTTACTTAAAAACTCAATATGATTTTATTGTATTTTTTTAAAGCAAAAAGTGTAACTACCTATGTAATATGAGTGAAATATAAACCTCTTACTTTGATGGTCGACAATGAAATCTGTCTTGTGTTCTAAGATCTTCAAACTGTAAGGTCTTCAAGCTACAAATTACTGTCATGCTCTCTAGGAATAGAGAAAGAGTAGAAGATGAAATCAAATTATTGATATTCTGATTATAGAGGAACAGAGGATGACAGAGATACTATTAGTTATAAAAACTGTGGAATACAGTGGAAACATGTCCATAGCCCATGATTTCTTATCTGAATAAATTTGTCTGAGGTTTGATGATAAACTCATTTGTTCTTTCTGGTTTTGATTTTATATATTTATTTCATCCTTCTAATTGTGTTTTATGTAAGAGTTGCTGATCCACTCAGTTTTTAAAGTTAGAGAAAAGTATGTCAGTGTAGCTTATGAGTCAAGACTTGCTTTAAGGACTTGGAGTTCACCAAATTTCGTCAAAAGGAGCATAGATCAGTTCCTTTTCTTTAAAGGTGGAATTATGGACATTAAATTAATGCACGCTACTTTCTTTATTAAGACATATAAGCAACTTAATAAAATTTATGTATGTTGTCCAGATAGACCTAGGGCTTTCTTTCATGAATTTAACTGGTACTTAATGAAGATCTGATTTACCCTGGACCTACTGCTTTCATATCAGCTGAAATAGGGGGAAAATCAAGATAAGCAAAGACTCTATTCTTGGGAACTTAGGTTGTTGACCCTATTCTTTCTTCTCATCAGCCTTGTGTGTAGCAATCTTAGCACAGAGCTGGTTAGGCTGGATGGGCACGCTGGACTCTGGGCCCTACTTTGCGGAGCAGGGTTCCTGCATCGCGGGCCAGCAGGAGCATTTTGCCTACATCTAGATTGCCTGTCTGCTACTCAAAATAAGAGACTTAGCAGGCCATCTTGTTTAAAGAAGCTGATTGTATTTTTCTACCAAAGAGAAAATAAGACAGCATTAAATTTTATATTGCACTAAATTGTATATTCCATTTTAACATATAATCTGAAGGCAAACCAATATTATAACATATGGATTAAAGGACATTTTCTTTAGCCAGATGTAAATGATGAACTATTAGTACATGGTAGTGACAGCTTTATGAATTTGTAAGAATTCAAATATAATTCACAGTAAGTAATTCATTATAACAGTTTTTTGCTCTCCGGTGGTGGGAGTAGGAGGCCCAGCCCCACTGCTGGAATTGAACTTCTTTCCCAGTGGGCCACAGTCCCGCGCACAACCACTATGCCATCGGGTCTCAGCCCTAGTGTTTTGTTTTCAAAATAAACATTTTCTTGGTTTAAGTGGATGAAAAAAATGAGTGAATCTTTTCTTAAGAACTCTTACTTCCCTAACTGGGTGGATTGGATTCCTTCTAACACACCTGAGTGGCTGTAGTTGTGAGAAGGCTGTAGCAGGCTTAGACCTGACTTAGTGGGAGGATGGGGCTGCAAGCATGCTAGTCCAGCTAGCAGTGTCCGGCCAGAATTTCTGAGCAGTTGACAGTTAATGGGTTTCTTTATGATAGTAATGTTTTTGACACCATGATCTTTTATAATTGAAAGAAAAAAAAAGATGTTTGAATGTATGGGAGTATTTGACTATATGGGTAAGATTTTGTGGATGAAGGGTTTTTTTTTCTCACTATGAAAACATTTCCCCTTCAGGTGAATTGTCAGGTAGATTGTGTAGCAATGTCTACTCTAGTTTATATTGACAACTGTCTGCTACGATGAAAAATACTTGGTTTATATATATCTCAAGTATTTCTTAGTCACCATTGGTTAAAAGTGAGCCACTTTATAATAGAGCCCACCTTGTCCCCTCTCCCCATCAGTGTTTCAGTGTCTGGATAGGGGTTATCTTCATTTTACAGAGGAGGAGACCGGCACACCATTGGGATTTCACCCAGGATTTGCAGCTTGCAAGCATCTGAGCAGGGAGGGTCTGGAGGGTCTTTTAGCCCTTACACCCCTGGTACAGGTGTTTTTATTAGCACTGTTTTTCACAATTCCTTTTTACCATCAAGCTGACCAAAAAAAACTAACTTGATAAGGTTTTTATTATTTTTGACTTTCTAATTTGTTGACAACTTCAGATTCATTGAAAGGTGTAAGAGAATAGAATTCTTGTGTACACTTTTCTACACACACACACACACACACACACACACTCCTCTTTGAGGGTAAGTTGAATTCACGATACCTTTACCCCTAATAGTTATGTGAGTTTCCCTATAAAAACAGTATCATTTTTGCATAATCATAGTACAATGATTAAAATCTGGAAGTTAACATTCATCTACAGACCACACTGAAATGACACCAAGCATTCCAGCAAAAGGTTCTTTGTGGTGAGAGCAGAGACTGTCACACCTTGTATTCAGTTGTCCTTTGGTCTCCTTTAATTTAGAACACTTTGTAGGCTGTATCTTTTCGTGATCTTTGAGTATGTTTGATAAAAATTAGCTCACTATTTTTAGAAGTCCCCCTATATAGGTATGTCTGCTCTTCTACATTTTGTGACAGAAACAGTCCAGAAGTGATTGATGTACCTGATACCTGTTAATGGGGATGCTATTAGCCCTCAGACCTACTGGGTTTCTGCCATGTTAGTTACTCCTGTTTCCTTTGTAATTAAGGACTATATTCATTTTGAAACTGTGCAAATACTCTAGGACTCATAAAACTTTTACTTGTGCCCATTGAGGTACTTACTTGAGTCAGTACCACAGAGGTTTGCCAAGTGGTGATTTTTGTAATCTCATTTTTACCATTTGCTGTTCTCCTGTGAGCAAAAAGCCTGCCCATTTCATATGGATACTCAAGTTATTTTGCTGCCCAGATTGTCTGAGCATTGAGACCTTATCCTTGTGTCCTTTTGACACACACCCTGCTTTTCAATATGTTCTTTCCCCACCATTTTTCCAAGCAGCCCTAGTTAAGGTTAGTGGATTGGGACATTTATATAACAGCATCAGAATGCTAGTTATGTTTTTTGCTGCTTGAGGTATGGTAACTTCTGAACCATCAACAGAGGTAAAAAAATGAAAAAACATGTATTTGGGATCGTACATATGTCTTATTTAGTTACCTACCTTATAAAAAAGTCAGGAGCTCATTGTACTAGTTCCAATTCCAGACCAACACTGTAGGATTGGTTTTGCTATTTCTCTTTCCAAGTCTAATTCCTCTCTCTGACAGAGAGAAAGCTGCATTCTATTATTGATAATATATGTCCTACTTATTGTTGAGGCCTAAAATATGCAGAAAGTTGTCTCAGGATTGCTATACCATGTCTATGGAAAACAAACTTGTTCACTAATGTTTAGTGTTTGTTTTCAATTGGCCTTTTGGTTAGCTTGAGAGATACAGCAAATACTGTGCTGAACGTTACTTGGTTAGCTTTTATCTCTTTGATTACTTCACTCTCCCCCAACCCCCAGGTAGCATGGTAATTAAATGCTTGGCTGCTAACCGAAAAGTGGGTGGAGGTTTGAGCCAATAGCCGGAGCTCACATAGTACAGACAGTTCTGTAGCACAGCTCTGGCCTGCCCTAGGGGGCTGCTATGAGTTGGAGTGGACTTAACAGCACATGGAAAGAGCAATGTGATTTTAGTGTCTAAACACTCCGGGAGTAAATGCATTTCAATCATCTGTTTTCTTAATTTTAGCTTAAGGATTCTCTGATTTAAACGTTCTCCCTCAAATTCTTCAGCTGAAGTAATGTTCTACAACTTGGAGGCTTAGCTGTAGAAAAGGACTTAGGGTGAGAGCCTTATGTCTAATGAATCAAAGGTTTGGTTAGTAGTTCAAATGACGCACACATTCAGGGAAGTCACTTGGTCTGAGACTGAAACAGAGAACCACGTAGGAAATAGTTTAGGCTGTGTGGGCCATCTAAGGTCTTTTTAATGTATCCTTCCTTGTCTTTTAAAGCTTTAAAACCATCCTTATTTTGTGGGCCATTTAAGATCTCTTTTATATATTCTTCTTGGTCTTATAAAGCATATAAATTATCCTCCTTAGATTTGAGGACCTAAATAAAAACAGGCATTGAGTGATAGGCTGTTGATCCTTGGCTGTAAGCTTGGAAATGGGAGAATTTGATTCGGGGCATTCTGTTTGAAAACCAGAACTAACTGAGCAGAAGGAAAATACACAGAGTAGATGGTATGAGTGCATTTCCAGAGTAGAACTGCTCACTTGGGTTTCTGAGGCTGTAAATCTTTGTGGAGGTAGAAAGCCTCGTCGTAGTCCCGAAGAGTGACTGGGGGGTGCGGACTGTGTTCTTGCAGTTGTAACTCAACTCATAACCTACTCTCCCCCCGGAGCGGCTTTGTAACGCTTGTTTTAATATCTGGAAAAAAAAAATGATAAAGAATTCTAAAGCAATTTGAAAAGCTTCCTAGTGAAAATATTTATTAAAAAATTTTTAAGTACTTATCTTGTATAGACACTGTTCTTAACTATAGAAATTCAGGAGCGGACAGGAGTGTTTTCAAGGCAATGGTTAGTGATTTTGAGTGATGGAGCTCTGGTGGCTTAGTGGGTTATATGTTCAACTGCCAATTGGAAGATTGGCAGTTCAAAACTATTCACCTACTAGCTGCTCTAAGGGAGAAAGAAAGACCAGGCTTTCTACTGGGTGACAGGAGTTACACTCCCAAGAACTCCCAGGACCATTTCTAGTCTGTCCTCTAGAGTCCTGTAAATTGAAATGGATTCGATGGCAGTAATAGTTTGAGTCATTGTAGGGGGTTAGGAAGGATTGACAAATTAGGCTAGGGTCTTCTGGTGGAGGATCTTTGTATAGTTTGCACAGACCCTCCTTGCTAATCCAGGGGGAATGAGTGTTCTGTGGCCCTATGCACAACATAAGGAAACAGCATGGTGCGGCGCCAATCTCACAATTGTCCCCATGCCTGCGGTCCTTGATGCAGTCACTGTTTCAGGCCATCTCGTTGAGGGAGAGTCTGAGGGTTTTCATTGAGTCTAGGGTTTTAAGTTTGGGTTACAGAAAGCTGATAAGTTTCTTGGACTAGGTGGAACGATAGTGGGAGGAGATGGGCAAGAGGGTTAAAATAAAATAGTATGTAGAGAATGGCGGCTCTCTGTGAGTAGGGCCCTTGAGAGAAGAGGAGATACATGTAGAGCTGAATAAAAGGAAGAAGGTGGGCCTAGGGCTTGGGCTTTAGTGACTGAGTGGATTTGTGGTGGTATCAGGAAGAGCAGGGAGCTAAAGAAAGTTAAAGGCTTGGTTATTTTTTCCATTTAGAATAAGATTTTCATCCTCGTCATAGAGAAAACCTGCATGGCACCACGGAGGAGTACAGTTTGATCATTGTAGTAGTTTTTTTTGTGGGGGAGGGGGCATCACGGCTCTCTGGTGGTGGAAGTAGGAGGCCCAGCCTTTGCTCCTGTGAAGCCACTGCTGGAATTGAACTTTCATCCCAGTGGGCCGCAGTCCCACGCACAACCACTACGCCACTGGTGTTCGGCCCCATTGTAGTAGTTTTGTACACGTTGAATATGTTACTTGTATTTGAGCATTTGTGGGGCGTCAAGATGCAAGTTATTTAGCTAGATATAAAGGTCAGGCACCTGGAGAGAAAAGGCTAGAAAGGAGTTATCTAGACGTGGTTACAATTGACTAGGGATTCCTGGGCATACCAAACTGAACACACTCGCTGCTGAAGGAAAAGTTGCAGGTTCAAATCTACCCAGGGGAACTTTGGAAGAAATCCCTGGCAGTCTACTGAAAAATCAGCCATGCAAAAACCCCATGCAGCACAGTTCTACTGACAGACTTGGGGTCTCCATGATCAGCTTCAACTCCTTGTCAAGCTCTAATGGCATAGTTATCTAAGGAGGTGGTGTTGAGAAAGATATGCAGTAGACAAATCACAGAATCTTCCCCCCCCCCCCCAATAGTGAGTGTGTGTGTGTGTGTGTAAGTGTGTGTAAGAATCAAGCTTTGTCTTTCTATCATTGTCTTTGTGATATAACAACATTGCTTGGTTTTAAATCTTGCTTAACTACTCAGGAAAGGAGTTGGGGACGCAGTGATCAGGCATTGGACTGCTTGCTAGTAGTACAGACAGCACTTTGAAGACACCATGGGCTCAGAGGGAGAAAGGCGGGGCTTTCGACTCCCATAGAGAGCTGTGGGTGTGGAAGCCCCCAGGGGCAGTTCTTCACGGCCCTAACAGGGTTGCTCTGAGTTCATATTGACTCCCTGGAAGTGAGTTTGGTTTTGGTTTTGGTTTTGGTTCTATACTTAGATGTTCTTGTACGTCATTAAAATTTTTGATTGGTAAATTATCTGTGAATCAAATCAAGGATGTGGAATTTGTGTAGTAAGTTTATTTATAGTAAATAAACACGTATAGGCAAAACAGAAGATTTGTGGCACTTTAACATTTTTTTCCTTGACATTAATTATTTTCAATATCTTGTGAAACCATTATCACTATCATGGTAATATCATTTTAGGAAAATTTGTCATTAAGCTTACACATAGAGAAATTTATGTTATCTTTTGACCACTGAGTTTTTTACCTTTGTGTATAAAAAACAATGTATTGTGAATCGAAGGACTTTGTTTATTTATTTATTTTTTTTGTTTTGGGCATCACTGCTCTCCGGTGGTGGGAGTAGGAGGCCCAGCCCCACTGCTGGAATTGAACCTCCGTCCCAGTGGGCCGCAGTCCCGCGTACAACCACTACGCCACCGGGGCTCAGCCCATCGAAGGACTTTAATCATTAGAATTAGAACTCCATTTTATTTGAGAAACATGGGGTAATGTTTGCAGAGAATTTTAATGGAGAAACTACAAATGCCTTGCTTTTTCTCTTCCCTTTTATGGCAGTTTCACAGTTACTAATATTTCTGTGATTAAGAGGAACTGAAATTCAAATCTTTTTGTGTAGATGTTGACCATAGACAGGAGAAAGAAATGACATTAGAGCAGTTTGTTTGGGAAAGTTGAAACTAAAGCAGTTGTTTTTATAATTATTCATATGTACTCAAATGTACGAGTGTGTATTTATATGTTTGCTTTTCCTCAAGGAGCATAGTTTCTATTTTCTTTGATTTTTAGCACGCTGTAGGGAGCTAAAGCCCACTAGAATAAGTTTCTGTTTGTCTCCTTGCTTCCGTGATGCTTTTCCCGGGTCCCCAGTCTCTGTCCTGGAAGACTGGTGGTCTAGCATCCCGTGCCTCCCCTTTGCGCTGAGGGAGGATGCTAAAGCATGAGCAGAACCAGGTTCTCTTGGTCTCTTGGTCTTTGGTGCCTTAGCCCATGGTGCTTTTGTTTGCTTCACTGTGGAATTTTTGAGTGGGATTTTGTAGTGTTTTGGCAGTTTGGAGGTGAAGGAAGAGTGTGAACTGGTAATTTTAGGCAGTGAGTCCCACTTCATGCCCAGCCTGGGCTGGAATGCCCACTCCTAGGAAAGGGGGCTGGTGAAGTTTTTCCCGTGGTGCGGGAGCAGAAGGCAGCAGCCCTACTTAGAGCCCACACTTAACATTCTATCAACAACAAGTTACACGGTGCCTTTGTAGAAGAGGGCATTTCTTAGTCTAAAAGTCTGCATCTTTGATAGGTTTCTGATTTCTCCAAGGACTGATAAAATGAAAATGGTTACTTTGTCTCTGTTTCTTTTTATATTTTCATACACACAAGAACTCAATGACATTGAGTCGATTCCAAATTAGAGCAACCATATTGGGTAGGGTAGAACTGTTCTCTTGGGTTTTCAAGGCTAAATTTTTATGGACTTAGAAAGCCTTATCCACATCCCTTGGAGCGGCTGATAGTTTCTGGCAGTTGACTTTGTGATTAGCTCAATGCATTACCCAGCATACCACCTGGGTTCATTATGAAAGGTCGTGGCTTGAAACCACAACCCTAAAATTAAGTTGTACTGATTGACTGTATAGTGCCTGGATTTTGTGCACTGTTGAATAGAAAGTTTTAGGTGCAGGGGTTTTAAAATATGAAAAGATACAAACTCTTTGATTATCCTCAGGTGATGAGATGGAATAGACTGCATAGCAGTGGAATTTTATTTTGTAGGAGGGTTATTGTCAAAGTTAGCAGTGACTGATGACCATTTGTTGTCATAGGGTTAGACAAGATGACCTTTATTGTAAGATGCCATCTAGTCAGTTCTGACTCCTGGCAGCGCTGAACGACAGAGTGGAACACAGCTTGGTCCTTCACCATCCTCAAATTGTTTATGTTTGACCCCCACTGTTGCACCCACTGTGCTAATCCATTTTGTTGAAGACCTTCCTCTTTTTTGCTGTCCTTCTACTTTACCAAGCATGATGTCCTTCTCCAGGAACTGGTCTCCTGACAACACGTCCAGAGTTGAGAGAAGTCTGATCATCCTTGCCTATAAGGAGCATTCTGGCTGAACTTCTTCCAAGACAGATTTGTTTGTTCTTTTGTCAGTCCGTGATACTTTGCTTTTTCTTCACCAGCACCATAATTCAAATGCATTGATTTTTCTTTGATCTTCCTTATATGAAGCAATTGAAAATACCATGATTTGGGTTAGGTGTACCTTCGTTCTCAAAGTAATTCTTTGCTTTTGAATACTTGAAGAGATCTGGTGCAGTGGATTCACCTAATACATTAAATTGCCTGATCTCCTGCCTGCTGCTTCCAGTGAGCATTGATTAAGGATGCTAGTAAGACAAAGTCACTTACTGGTCCATTTGTGAGGACTTTGGTCACCTTTACATTGTATTGTAATTCCCTGATGAAAACTACATTCCTCACTTTTTATCAAGCAAGGTTGTATGTCATATGCATATCTCAGGTGGTTGATAATTTTCTCTTCCACTTCTGATGCCAACACTTAAAATGCTTTTGAATATTTAGTATTTTAAAAATATACTTAAAATATCTGGAGAAGTAAAGAGCACTAGTTGAAGGAAAGGTAGGTTAAAAGAGAAAAATTGCAACTTGGAAACGTAATGTCATTGAAGACATCATTCACTGTTGCCTTGGGAAGTTAGCTTTTTACTAACAATATGCTTATTTGGCCATGGCAATGGACTTAGTTCCAACTCTTACTACCCTCTAGGGCAGAGCAGAACTGCCTCGTGGGGTTTCCAAGGTTGTAATCTTTGTCAGAGTAGATGGCCCTATCTTGAGGAGCAGCTGCTGGGTTCAGACTGTTCAACTTGTAACCCAGGATGCCACCAGGGTTCCTTAATATGTTTAACTATGGAAAGATGTTAATAAGATTATGAGTCATAAAGTGTGAGCTTATGTGTAGCATAGTTACCAAGTTGGAGAAATCACTGAGCAAAACTCGAATTGGGAAACAATAAGAAAATAAGACTAGTGGATTTTGGATCCATGTTATTACTGTTCACTCTCAGAATTTTAGCATTTTCCTAAATCCAGCAAGATTTCTAAGAAAATGAATTTTAAAGAGTGATAAGCAGTGTAATTTTTCTCAAGGAAGAAAGTATAATATATCATTCATATTTGTATATGCACATCTTATAACTATGTACATAGATATGCAAATTTATGTATGTAGACATTGTGGAGCAGCCCAGCAGCCTGTGAACTAGTTGGCTCTGAGGAGAGTTGTGGGTAACTAGGGCAGTGTGAGTGCTCTCAGCAGTTAGAGCTGTCCACGAAGAGTGCTCTCCACTGGCTGCCTTTGGAATAGAGCCTGAACACAGTGGTTAGGCCCTTGGCTCTCACCCTTCAGGTTGACCAGGAGAACCCACCAGCCATTCCCCTGGGAGAAAGATGTGACAATTTGTTTCCATTAAGATTTACATCCTTGGAAACTTTATGGGTCAGCTTTACTCTTAAGTCTGTAGGATCATTGTGGGCTGGAATAAGCTTTATGGCACTCTTTTCCTCAAACCAAAATGATCGTGTCTTAACTTTGGGGGGGAAGGTGCACTTTCGTTGTTAGGTGTCATCTAGTTGAATTTTAACACATAGTGACCCCATGAGACAAAGTAGAGCTGCCCTGTAGGGTTTTAATGTGGAAGAAAGATGAGACTGTCTGCCCTACAACTATTCAACCTTCGCAATAAGGTCTCTATGAGGTGGAATCGACAATGACAGTGGGGTAATGTTTAAGCAGCCGATTACCAAGTCTTTCTCTAGTCAGTGGGTCATTCTCTGGAAAGTGACTAGTTGCTTTGAACTATCAACCTATTGGATAGCAACCCGGGTCTTAATCACTGTACTATCAGGTCTCTGTATTTAAATAAGCTTTGAACTAAACTTTTAGAAGGACATAATGTCCTTGTGAAGAGTTTGAAGACCATTACACTTTATTGACGATTGCATAAAATTCTGTGTAGATACAATCTATTTAGCTACTTGATCAGTAGACTCAGGAGATTTATATTCTATTGTGTTTTACTTACAATTATCAGAGTATTTTTATTAAATGGTAGTCTCTATTATCATCACATTTGGCGATTCATGTTTGAGGGGACTCAACATGAAAGTTGAGTTTGTGGAAAAATTGAGCTAAAAAACAATAACTATGTCCATACAAAAGAAGCATCCCAACTTGTGGGATGCAAAGATGACAATTACAAAATTAATATATGATGAAAAGTATCAGCTGAAAGGATAGAAGGCTATGGAAGAAAGTAGGCGTCCAAAACCCACTTACAGAGTATGCAGTTCAACTAAGCTACTGGCAGATCTGCTGTAGCCAAGGCAAGAGCCTCAAAGAACTCAGCCCTGTTAGCCGCAGAGCTTATTGTAACCTTGATTACGCTGGATCAAACTTGGTACTTGGCCAGCTATCTCCTGTAGACACATCCAGAGCTTCTTCCCTGGCTTCTTGAATGTTGATAGAGGTCTTCGCCCTCACACATTATTTGTATTTTTGTCTTTATACTAAAGTGACCACTTCAGTGTGATTTTAAAACAAATTGTTTTCTGTGGGATTTCCCAACTGAAGTGTAGGAGGAGTGGATGTAGGATGATAATAACCGATTCAAGGTGTTACAGGGAATGTAGGGGAGGAGGATGGGCAATATGGAGGAAAAGGTGATTTCGGAAATAAAAAATGAAGGGGCAAGGGAACATTGGAGCTGATCATGATTGCACAGCTCATTTGGGGGGGAGAATAAACCCTGGGGGGAGGGGAAGCTTGATGGATGTAATGGATTTACATCCGTCTAGATTTACACCTAGATGGATGTAATGGTGATTGTACAATTCCCTCTTGATTTGTTTGAACAATTGAACTATTTCAATTCTATGATATGTAAATTATGTGCCAATAACTTGAGAAAAAGAACAACTCAAACAAAAAAGAAACATGCATGAGTGTCTGGATTCGAGACACCAACCACTTCCATTGAGTCAATCTGAGACTCCTCTTGATGCTGTAGGAAAAAACTGTCCTGTAGACCTTTGATATTCAGAATATTTATGGGAATAGATTTACCTTTCTTGCACGGAGCATCTGATGGGTTTGACCAGCCAGCATTGAGATTAGAGAGGCATGGTTCATTTTTTTTTTTTTTTTAAGGCATCACTGCCCTGGTGGTGGGAGTAGGAGGCCCAGCCTTTGCTCCTGTGAGCTGGAATCGAGCTTCCATCCCAGTGGGCCGCAGTCCCACACACAACCACTACGCCACCAGGGCTCAGCCCGAGAGGCATGGTTCTATAATTTGTAATTTTGAGTTTAGGTCATGCCAAGTTTATACATCTTAAAATGAGAATATAATGACCAATTTTATCTGGCTATTATGAAGACAAAAGGAACATAATTTGTGGTAGTGTCTTAATTGACAAAGGTCTGTTATTTCCATCTTTTGTAGTGCCAACTGCCTCTATTTTAGTCACCTTATTTGTTCTTATTTCTCTGATGATTCTATCCAGTGCCAAAGAAAGTTATTGTACCAATTATTTTGCCTTTGTACTCAGGTGTCTTCTCTACTATTATTTTGTGTCTTCTCAGGAATAACCTTTGTTTTTGCATTTCTCCCATCTCGTTGAAGTTTGTGTACATGGCACTTGAAAACATATAGCCGTTATTGGAAATCTAGATTAGTTTTCTTTTGTAAGTTCTTGCTTGTAGACTTCTCCCTTTACGTTCATCATATATATAAATTATTATGTTCCCAAATATTTGGACTGGAGATCTCAAAATTAGTCTCAAAGTTGTTTGATTCTATACCTGGTCAATCATGAAATCCAATCCATTGATTTTAAAAGCAGGCTGTGTACCACTCCTTTTCCATTTTCAATATTAATACTTTGGTACATGTCCACATCACTACTTCC
>PVJH01030275.1:0-25023 GCA_004026705.1 Nesogale talazaci
AAAAAAAACATGTCAGTGGGCTTCCCACAGAAACATACTCATCAGGGGTCCTTAACAGCCATGCCGTTTTAACAGATGGGTTGGTTACAGGGGCGTGGGCTCATCCCATCCCTTAAGTAGCTTTCGAGTGCCCCCTGGTGTCAACAACTGAGTCCTGCACCGGCTCTTGTAGCCAAGAGTCCACAGTGCAAGACGTGTCCACCCCATTTGTCCCCCTTTCTTGTTTCTTACAGTCAGGGGTCAGATATTAAATGCCCTCTACTGTCCTGAGGCATCACCAGGGTGAGATAGAGTCTAAGGCTTACTCCTGAACAATATTTTGGTTCTTACCCTCTGGCTTCTCTTTTGCCGGCACAGGCACCAAGTCCCGAGATCAAAGCAGCCTGGGTGAATGAAATCCGCAAAGTGCTGACCAGCCAGCTGCAGGCTTGTCGAGGTAAGGACCGTGGGGACGATTCGTTGCCCCCAGCTGGGGCTCCAGGTGTACCGTGACTTTTGCCCAACGCAGCTGCACCATTGTTAGCTCTATAAGAGAGCGTGTAAAAGTAAAGAGGCAGAAGGAAAATCCTCGAGTCGTGAATGGCAGCTTCTCTGTCCCCCCCTCCTTGCAGAAGCCAGTCAGCATAGAGCATTGGAGCAGTCCCAGAGCTTACCCCTGCCTGTGCCGTCGTCCAACATGAGGTGAGTGTGACGTCATTGGGTTGGAGAAATTCAACGGTAGGCTTGGGGTGCCTCCACCTTCGGGCCAGCATGACTGATCCCTGTGGTACTGGTCACAGTAGCCCGAAGGGGGGGCCAACCAAGTGCCCATCAGCAGATGAATGGATACACAAAGCAGGAACATGGCAGACCCAGCCGCCAAGAGATGGGCAGTTCCGGTGCATACCACCACCTTGGACGAACCTTGCAAGCGTGCTCGGTGAAAAAGAAGTCCACGCATGAAACGACCCACACTGTGGGATCCCACTTAGTGCTATCTCCAGGATAGGCAAAAATGCCCCCAAGAAACAAACGTGTATGCGGGGTTCCAAGGGCCTGTGGGGTAAGAGGAAATGGGGGTGCTTAGTTGAGGGGCACTTAGTTTCTGTTTAGAAATTGTGGTAATAGCTCCACAGCAAGGTGCAACCAATTGAGGTCCCTGAATTGTACAATGACAAAGGGTTAAAACAGGAGGACCCCACCATATACACACACGTTTTACAGAGAGAGAGAGAGAGAGAGAGAGAGAGAGAGAGAGAGAGAGAGAGATGCTGTTTTAAGGTCTGAGTAAGAAGCCATGTTTTGAATAATTAACCTAGTAACATTCTTTTCCTCCTTTTTCCTGGTGGGCCTTGGGTCATTAGCCCCTCCAAAGGCAATCCGAAAGCTGTCAAGAAGTCAGAAGAAAGAAAAACGGACCCTCTCAGCCTAGAAGGATATGTGGGCTCAACATCATTGCCAAAACCCCCTGAGAAGGGCAAAGGTGGGTGTCGATTAGAAAGGAGCCCCAGGTGTGCAGAGAGGTGACAAGATGATGCCGGAGACCAGAGTGTCAGGGCCACCCCCGTGCTAGAAGCACACAACTTCTTGTAAACCCCAAATAGCATTTGTAAAGAGTCCAGCATTTTTTTTTCTCGAGTGCTGCGGAAGAAGCCATGGCGTGCCTGTGGTGGGGCTGAGGAAGGGTCCCCACACAGTAAGCCCAGGCCAGAAAGGCTTTATTGAATCCAGAAGTCTGGACGCCAATTGCGACCTCTCTCTGACCTCCCTGCTGGTCCCACCTTGGGCTGGGGGTGGGGTGTCCCCACCCTACATGTGTGCGTGTGTGTGTCTCTCTCTCTTCCTTTGTAGATGACACAGTCCCTAGTTCTACCTCAGAGAGCTCGGCGCTTTCCAGAAAGCGCTTTACCCTGCAGGGCTTTGCTAACCTCAAAGGTCAGAAAGGTAAAAAAGGCACACTCTTCCCCCCCGGAAGTGTCCATCGCTGTGCCCCTGTGTCTGTGCTCCATCTGTGTGGTAGTCATTCATGGGGGGTGGGGGGTTCTGAGGAATCATTGCCTCCTCTTTCATCACAGCAGCGGGACCCCGAATCACGGGGCGCATGGGGGGAGGGGCGGGGAGGAGGATGGCAAAGACCCACCAGATTTAAATGTCTGGTTCTCCATGAACTTTGTGAAGCCCCCTCACCCATCGCACCAAAGCGACCCTTTGGGGAAGCACACCTCTGAATGAGCAAGCCCCGTGTATCAGATGAAAGCTGAGTGGCCACCCACTGACCTGGTGGCCCTCACAGCGCCCCCGTTCCTGCCCAGCGGGGGTGACTGGTTTCCTGCCAGGGAGGTGAGGGCTGCCACGGTAGATATGCCTCGCTGGGCAAGTGAACAGAGCTGCTAAAGGATCCCTTTAGGGCACGGGTTCCCAAAGGGGTTCCCAGCCCCTTTTCAGAAAGGGAAAAAGAAAAGTGTATTGAGTTCCCTCACCCCCTCCCACAGAGCTGGTTCTACCCTGTCCTCGGGGTCACTGTGAGCTGTGATGACCGTAGCTCGATGACCGTAGCTGGGTTGGGGCCAACAGCGCACAGGGCAGGATAAAGCAGAGGTATCTGCTTTTGCAGCCTCCTCGGGTCCATCCGCGGAGCCCTGGTGGTGTCTTAGTTAGGTGTGAGGCTGCCCACCTCAAGGTCAGCGGTTTGAAACCACGAGCTGCTCTGAGGGAGAAAGAGGAGACTTCCTGCTCCTGTAAAGGGTCCCAGGGTCGGAAACCCTCAGGGGCAGCTTGGGTTGTCCTGAGAAGTCCCTGGTGCTCAGCGTGGCCTGGGGGGGCCGCGGATGGTCGAGTTACTGGATCTGCCCAGCACCCCGCGGGGCGGTCTGGCGCACGCTGGGAGACCCCCTTCCATTAGTGAAGCCGACGTGAAGCCGACGCTGACGTTCCAGCACGTCTGGGCTGGACTCGGCCTCTGGATGGGAAAAGCTGATGTTGTCCGAGGTTCTTTCTATGAGTCCAAATAACTCGTTGTCCCCCACCCACTGCCCCTTTTGACACGGTTGCCTCTTGCTGAGAGAAGAGGGAGGGCAGCAAGAAAGACGGGCAGAATGAACCAAAGAAAGAAAGGAGAGCGCAAGCTCAAAGCCTGCGCCCAGAGGTGGCCTCACAAAGTGCCCCGTGGGTGAGCACCGGCTGCCTTTCCATGCCCCCAGCCCGGGCAGGGGCTGGGGCTCAGGCCAGCATGAGCTCCGAGGTGCCTCGCATGGACCCCCCCCACCCCCACCCCTCTGCGCCTTTCCTCACTCTGTCTCTCCTCTGTTCTGTTTTTCCCGCCTCCTCCTGCTGCAGCTTCTCCTACCAGTCCCGACAAAAAAGCTAAGCGGCACGAAGTCAAGAGTGACCCAACTCCTTTTGGTTTAAGAGGTAGAGTGCGCCCACCTTCCGAACGCGGGCCCCGGCCCAGTTAGGAACCCTCCCTGACTGGCCATGACCCCCCATCTGAAATGGGGGACAGTACGGACCAGAAATGCCCTCCTTGCTTCCGTCAGAAGCTGGGGACTCTATGGATGCAGTGATGGTCTTTATGCTTCCAGCCAGATTCTCCTGGCTCCTTTGAACTACCAGCTGCGGGACCCCCAGATCACTGCTGGCTGCTCTTGGCACTTGGTCAGCAGTTGGTTTGGTTTGGGTTTTACTTTGTTCATTGTATATCCGTCCCACCCCCCTCGCCCCACCCTGCCTCTGCCCCCAGCAGCAGCAGCAGCAGCAGCAGCAGGCCTACCCCTGCTCCCCTCACCCCCATACCCTGACCTCCTGCTTCACCATTGTGGAGCCATATCCCATTATCCAATCCAAGTCCTCCTCTTGAGAGAGGGCTGGCTTTCCTAGTATCATTCAGCAGTGTCACAGTTCCTGCATGGAACACTAATGGGTGCTGGTTCTCTCCTTCCTATTTTGCCACCCTGCCCACTCTCTTTCCCCTAAATCAGTAGCCACTGAAGATTCCGATCTCTCTCCTATTTCAAGGCGCTGTTGTCATTTTGATCCTTTATAAAGAGACCTTCAGAGAGCTCACAGCTTAAGGCAGACAATCACATTCTTTAGTAGGTAGATCAACTTGTGTTCGGTGCCAGCTCCGCGTTTTATAGAGCCCTCAGCCCAGCTCACACAGCCAGCCAGACGCAGCTTGATACTGAGTCTTCTGTCTTCTTCTTTTGTGTTCAGCTCATAGTCAAATGACACCCAAAGTGTTCCCTGGCATAGGTTGGAGGTACGGAGACCTGGTGGTGTACTCTCTTTTTGATGGGGCTGCTGCCCACCAGGTCAACAGTTTGAACCCATCCATGGCTCCAAGGGAAAATCTGACATCTTCAGCCTCCATTTGACAGCGTAGCAATCCAAAGTTGGGGGGTGGCATCCTACTCTGTCCCCCAGAGGCACTCTCCAGTTGGAATCTGCTGGGTGTGGGTATGGGTTTTGAGGTGATTTGAGGTTGAAGGTCTCAAGTTCACAGAAGTTCACTTTCAGAATCTTCCTGAGTTGCCCAAACACCTATGAAGAGTTGCACAGAGATGTAGGCAACCCCCTGAACCAGCGTCCCCACCGTCCCTCGCCCTGCCCTGGAGGAAGGACACTCCTGGCTCATTTGAGACTCAGTATTCCAGACCCCAAGGACCTGAATGAGCAGCCATTCCCCTGCTCCCTGGCACAAAAGTGCAGAGGTTAAAAAGTGCCAGCAGTCCCCCTGCCCCTCAATAACGGGTGCAGCTCCTAGTGTCTTCACACCTTGCAGCTGGGGTAGAGGGCGGAGTGACAGAAACATTCAATTGTCTTTTGTCTCCCACAAAAATGTGAGGTATATTTTTGTTCCTGAAACATTCTCCACTGCCGACCTGGAGATCTCCCAAAGCAGTCCGGGGCTCCGAGGGATAGCTGGAAGCTGGTGCTGTGGTGTCGGGATTGTGGTCCTGGAACCAGACTTACCAGCGGCTCAGATGCTGGTTCCAGGGTTTTTTCACTGTGGGATGAAATCCCCTCTCTGAGTTTCCAGACAGTCTGGAAGGGTTGTAATGAAGACGGAAAGAGATGTTGTGTGTAAAACCCCGAGTCCAGCCAGCACCTAGGAGCAAGCTGTCAAACGGCATCACCAACACCATCATCACTGCATCATTAGCATAAATGAATGGCCTTCACTAGCATAAACAAAAGCATTGCCTTCATTGTTTGCCCTCTGCCCCAGATGGTGATGAGCCCCTGGCCCTGGAAGGCTGCGGCTACTACAATTACTCACTCGCCTCCTGAAAAGCTTCTCAGCGGGTTGCCGTACCTCCTTGGCAAGGCCAAGAAATCTTCCCAGGACATAGCAGTGACCATAGTTGCCCTCACCTTGGCCTCCTGTAAAATGTCCCCAGAATCACACAAGAGTTCCTGGGGGTGGTGTAGTGGGTGAAGTGTTGGGCTGCTAATCACAAGGTCAGTAGTTCAGAACCATCAGTTACCGTAAGAGAGAGAGATGAGACTTTCTACTCCCGTGAAGAATGAAAATCTGGGTGACCACAGGGACAGCTCCCCCCTGTCCTAGCATGTTTGGAACCCTCCTGCCACACTGCAAGAAACATGTTAAAAGGGGTGTAGAGCAGCCCGACCCTCCCTTCCAGTTCAAACTTCCATTCCGTTGCCTTGTTCTGGGTCATTGCCACTTGGAGTTCAGCATTAGCCCTCTCACCCTCCGTATTCCACTGCTGGCGGACAATGACCCTGAAGGAGGAAGATGCAGGCAGAGGCCGGGCGCTGCCCTTGGTCTAGAAGCCTTTCTCCCCGGAGGTGCCTGGGGGCAGGTTTGTTGGAGGACTGCTCACCCCGTTCTTAGAAAGCAAGGCTTTCCTAGTAAGACCTTTAAGAAGGCAACACTTTCCTCCCCAGCCCCAGCAGCGCATCAGATAGAAAAGGCTGTGACTGGCCATTCACAATTGTTTGTAAACTGATTTTCGCTTCCGTTTTCCCCTAGAAGCGCCACCTAAATGCGTCAGGAAAAGCAGGGTGATGGGTTGAAGGCAGGAGAAGAATCTTCTAGACAGTCCCCCCCAGCACGGGGTCCTATGGGCAGACCCTGCAAGCCCCAGTGTGACTCCACCCCCGGCCGGAGTGCTCTTAACTACCTCCTCACCCTTCACATGTCCTCCGGGCAGGCAGCCTGGAGGAGACAGACAGCTTTAAAAAGGAAAAGGACAGGCCCTGGCACTCCCACCTGGTTGTGCCGATGCACGTCTGCTAATGCCCCACAGCCCACCCCACCAGAAGGTAAAGCTGGGTGCTCTCCATGGCCCGCCGGCCCCTGCTCTGTGTGTGGTGATGCCCGAGGTGCTGCTCAGTGGGCGCTAGTGTTGCTGGCACCCTGAGAAACACACTGCTTCCTCTGCTGGCTCCAGCTGGCTCTGCTGGCTCACAACGTTCTCCCTGTCTACTCCAGACCAGAACTGGCTTTCAGACTCCACCCTCCAGCTTACCGCTCATGGCAAGCCTTCAAATCCACTGGCAGATTATCCCTTGGCAGGCTCCCCAACTTAATAAAGTGTGTGGGGGGTTTATGCACTGTTGGCATTCCTTCACATAGCTGGCACCCCCTACACCTTGGGGGCAAGCCTGCCACCAGCTGTTAAAAGCAGCTAGCATGGGATGTGCCAACACTGGACTCGGATCGGCCGTCATGGCCCTGGGGGGTGAGGGGCCTCTTAGACCTCTTGTGTTGAACCTCAGCACATTGGTCCAGGACCGCAGTTCTTTGTACCAAGTCTGCGTGATGGCGGCGAGTTTTTATAGCTAGGGGTACTGGGGTTTTGTCCTTACTTTGCTGGCCAAAAGGCAGTTTCATTTACCCTTTCTGTTACGCTGCTAATGACCAGGTTCAATAGTTTAAAATCTCCAGAAGCTCTGAGAAAGAACCACGAGGCTTTCTATATCATTCCAGAGTTACTCGCTCAGGTCGACCTGTCTGATAGGGCCTCTGGGAGTTCAAATCCACTCTGTGGCACGGAATTTGGATTCGGTTTGGGTTTCTTTGGGTCTGAGGGCTGGCTCTGGGGCCAGACTGCCCAGGTTTGAATCCCAGTTTTCCCACGGCCTGCCTGTGCGACCTGAGACCTGTCGTCTAACATCTTGGCTTACTCATCTATGAGACAGGTAGTCCCAAGCCCCCCAGCCTCCCACCGGCAGTGGATAACCCCAAATCAATGAACGCAGGCCTAGTGATTAGACATGGTATCCGGTGTGCTCGCAAGTTACTCTCACTGTTGCGAGTAGAAGCAGCTTTTCCTGACACTGGCCTGATCTGTGTGAGGAGAGCGAGCATGCCTTGAAATGCTGCCTTCTTGTGGCATGGGTATTTACTGCGGAGTGGGACATAGGTAGGGCCTTCAGTCCATAGCCACTCAGAGTGGACACATTTCCTCAGACTCAACCACCAGCGTTGCTTTCCTGTTTCTGGCGAGACCATGCCTGGCTGGCGCTGCCTCCTGCGAGACCTGAGATGCCGCCCCAGCTACAGAAGAGGGCCTGGGAAGGCACTGCCTTTTATGGGTTGCCTGAGCAAAGTCTGTCGGAGACTTTTCTACCCTGCCTGCCAAGGATGGCTTCAACCGCTGATGTCAGGCATTTTGAAAGTAGAAAGGAGTGTCCCTGACAGCCAGTTAGGATGTCCCCCACTGTGGAAGGCTCTCCTTGGGACCACGTAGTGACACATTGAAGGGACATCTGTGGGGACTTAGGTAGGCCCTCCTGGCACTGGCCCCTATTTCAGACAGGTACTGCCCTCCCTGGGAGAGATCCTCACTGGGGTCTCTACCTCTCACAGGTTGGAGCAAAACGTCTCATTCCCTCGAGGCCTCAGAAGACAACGATGGCTGGTCCAGTGCAGAGGAACCTATCAATTCATCAGATGCCGAGGAGGAAGGTGGAGCAGGCCCCAACAGACTGGTAACTTTGTCCTCCCTGGCCACGGTCACTCACGGAGGGTGGGCTGTTGGTGCTGTGTTCCCCACAACTGTCTCTATCTGCTTGGTTTGCTCCCAGCATTGCGCAGCTCCCATGGCTCAGAAATGTCTTTCTTCAAGGCCCTTTGCCTACCCTTCTGTGGTCCAGAGCTTCTAGTTTGGGGGTCTTTACATGAGCCCCACCCCCAGCCTCTCTGAGCTGCCCTCACATTGGCTCTGGCACACGGAGGACCATGAACAACAAGAGGAAAGGTAGCCTGGACCTCATGCTGGTTGGGAGGCTCATGCCCATATCCCACAGGAGAGAGGACTGCTCCCCCGGGCTTCCAAAGCTGCCAGTCCCATGGAATCAGAACCACCCCCCCCCCCTTTCTCCCTTAGAGTGGTGGGTGGGCCCGAACCACCAATCTGTTGGTTAGCTGTCTGGTGCTTGACCACACTGCACCACCAGAATCCTTTTGTGTCACAGGGAGCTGGGGAAAGAAAGAGGACATTAGCAGGTGGAAAGGCAGGTGTCAGATGCCCTTCAGACTTTCTGAAGTGAATTTGCCTCTAGTCCTCCCCTTGCCTGGACTTCCCAATAAAACAATGTTTCTGAAGTCCCGTGTCTGAGCTTCCTGTATGCACTCTGTTAGTGAGTCAGGGATACGATATCTGCCTTCCAGATGAGACACCTGCTCCATTGATACCCACCTGGTGTCCCTCATGCACACTCACCACCTGACCATGGAGGCCTGCATGGTGTCATGATGCTAAATACTGTAGGTTTTCCTGAAGCTTCTAGACTGAAGCAGACTAGGAAGAAAGACCTGGCAGGCTTATGAGGACACTGGATTTCAACAGCTCCAGCTCCATCTGCAGCTGATGGTATGGCCAGCTCAGGGCCAGGAAACTGTTCTGTTGCCTCGTGTATAGGGTCCCCGGGAGACAGGACCCAAACCCAGGTCCTTTCATTCCAGGTGAGCTGGGGCCACAGCCTTAGGAGCCGGCATCCCCAGACAGGTCTTTCAGACCCACAAAGAAGAAGCCCACAATGTCCCTGCCCGGTGTGATGAGAACAAGGAGTGGAGGACCATGCCGATGGAGAGAGGAATCTTAGGATGGCCTGTCTGGCATCAGTGTCACAGCAAGGCTTGACAGATGAAGGGAACCCATGATGGGAAATGCTGAGACTGACTCAGGACCAAGGGCAGAGGCCTACAAAGGCTTGGGTGTTAGAGGGCCCATCAGGCAGGGAAGGAAACTGAGTCAGGAAGCAGGCCCCCAGAAGGAATTGCTGTCAGTGCCACAGGGGTGATCTGATCCCTCCCCCTTTATTTTTCACAAAGACCCTGGCCACTCTGGAGCATGTTGAAGACAGCAGCAGAGCCCAGGCAGAAGGTGCTGGCAGGCTTGTCTTGCTAAGAGATCGCGGTGGCCTGAGCGTGAAGAGGCACTTCCTGCTCCCTTTACTTCCAGATGCCTGTCCAGCCAAAGGCCACAGTCCAGGCGCACTTAGGGACCAACTTTCTGTCGCAGTCCAGCCTAATGACTGTTAGCACCACCCTGGGACTCCACAGAATTATAGAGCGCCTTTAAGTATGCGGGAGTCCCGGTGACATAGTGGGTTACATGAGGTCAGAACTTCAAACCCATCCGCCACTCCTTGGGATAAAGATGAGGCTTCCTGTTCCTCCTATAAAGATTTACAGCCTCCGAAACCCACTGGAGGTATTCTTCTCTGGTCTCTAGGGTCACTGTGGGTCAGCATTAACTTGATGTGGTGATTTGGGGGTTTAGAGTGATGTCCTTTTATATATTAAAAGTTAATTTTAAAAGGTTGTCCTTGAGTTGATGCTGATGGATGGCAATCCCTTACTTGTCAGAGTAGAACTGTGCTCCAGAGAAGGTGATGGCAGATGCTTATTCACTTATTGGAAGTAAATCACCAGACTTTTTTACCAGCCATTTCTGATTAGACCTGAATTTGTTACCATTTGGATATTAGCTGAGTACAGTTACACCACCCAGGAATGGTCTAGTGGTCATATACCTGTCCAATCAGGCTATGAATTCACCCCGTCTCAAGTAGCAACCGCTTCCTGAAGAACTCCCTCTTCTCTAATTCTATGTAGTTAGAAATCACACCGCATATCTATTAGGACTTAGGTGCTGTGGGGGCGCTATGAGCTAAGCATTGAACAGCTAACCACAGGTTGGCAGTTCAAACCCATCAGCCGCTCCTTACGTGAAAGATGAGACCATCTGTTGCCATAAAGATTCACAGTCTAACTGATTTAACTATGGAAGTCTATGATACGTGAATATGATATCAAGAAAACTATTTTTTAAAGCTCTTGGCATATGGCTACTATGGGTGAAGTAGCTTAGGGGGCATTAGCTTTATGTTAATGATGATGGAATAACATCCACCATGTGGAAAAGAACAACATGGTTGTACAAGGCAAAGAATATAATTAATGGCACTGCATTATACATGTAGAAGTTGTTGGATTGGTGAATGTTTGGTTGTGTATATATTTGGCAAAATCAAAAAGTAATAATTACACATATAACAATGAGTACCAGGAAGAAGACATTATAAAATTGATTGGGTTATGTTTGTGCTGTGAAGTCCAGCCCTATAGTCAAACATGTCCTTAGGAGTGACATGTGCAAATAAAGAAATAGAGAGACAGGAAAAACGGGCACAAGTGTCTCATCTTCAATGTCCAAAGACGACGAGAGTGAGTTGATTCTACAGTGAGTTTGTATAGTCGCTGACCCGCAAGCCTCCAGGGGACGCACACACAATAGAATGGGCAGTGGATGAACCACGGATATCCCGAGTTCCTTAGGAGAACACTTCATAAATATTGGATATTTAAGAGACCAAAGGAGTAGTTGGCTCCTTGGGTGAGAGGGACAAATTCTTAAAGATAGACATCCTTGACTTCATAGGGAGGAGCCTGGTGCCTATAGGAGACAGCTTCGTGTTAGCATTTTAATGGATGCAGCTGTGGAGGAATCTCTCTGTGTGAGAGAGTGTGCTTGGAGCTCTATGATCGCATGAGTGGGAAGGTCTTCCTTTAATTTTAGCGCCCGATGCTTACCCGTTCATCCTGGCTCTCAGTCTCCCTCAATTCCCAAATTTGATTGAAGAAGATTTTTGAGCAGGACAATGAAGACACATTTTCGGAGCAGAGGTCTCACAAGTGTGAAAGCATTGAGAGAAGGGGGTCCAGTAGGCTGCTAGGCCATTATGTAACTGTCTCTAACATGTGGAGGGGCTCTCTCAAGCGACTTTAGGGGGAGAAGATTTTATGATCCATGGAGGCCATTTTAGGAACTTCCAGAGTTTCCCCGGAGAGTCATGACAATCTAATTCCCCACAAAATTCAGCCAGCCTTATTTTTAAACCTGTAGAAAATTCAAAAGAGGCTCTTATCTGAGCTGGGAGATAAGGTAAAATTATGATCGTACCCACTCCGTTGTCAACAGCGATGCAGGCCTTTGGCACTTGGCTGAGCAATGTATGCCCATTAAGGCCAAGTGACTTTGGGCCCTTATTGCCTAGAGGTACCTGCCCCTCGCCCCCCTTTGAGGCGTTTCCTCTTTTGCTAGAGTATCATTGGGGTTCTTTGGATTGATGTGATAAATCTTTCCCTGGCTGATGCATTGTTTCACAAACTCTATTTCCAGCTGAACCTCAGGGGTGAGCGCTCAAGAACTATTCAGCTCAGGACCACTTTTCAGTGTGTCCAACAAATGTTGGAATGTTTGTGGGAGAGAGAGAGGGTTGTCCCTAGCGAAGGTCATGTCCAATTTATATCTCCCAGCTTTTGAAAATCATTTAATGTCCTCAGGTGGTCTCTTCTAATTTGAAGTTTCTGTTGGGGCAGGGGGCAGCCCCCACAACTAATCATGGGCCCGGTAAGCTCCATTTTACAGTGATAATGAGGAAAGACTGTAGTAAAGTCATAGAGAATAAGGAGAGATGGGAGAAAGAGTGAATTAATGGAGCCAGAGCATACTCACCTCATGAGCTCAACAGCCAGGTCTGGGCACAGCGTGGACAGAAAGAGCAGGAGAGAGCCCAGCAATTTATTGCTAACCAAGCCTGATATTTCTTTGGGGGTGTGCATGCCCACTAGTTACAGATAAAGATAAAAGACACAGGAAGGTGTTGTACAATAAGCAATACACGCAACAGGAAGGGGATATACAATGAGCATAAGCATAACAGGAAGGAGAGGGTTGAAAGGTATACGAGTGACAAGAAGGGTGGACCCTAGATCCATGATGGGGGCCTAGACTAGGTCACCCTTGAGTAGATCTGACTTCCCTGGGTTCTCCTTCAGGGAAACAATCTACTACTGTGCATATCAGAAGGGAGTGGTCCCTACATGGGATGAGACAGACTATACAATCTGATTGCTCTTGATGGCGGATCATTCTTAGAGAGAATGACCGCTGATCTACTTTGTTGACCTCCAAGTATATAGTCCTTTACCATGTGTAGCAAGTTACTAAGTTTGGCATGTTTAGGGGAGACAACTTGGGAGAAATCTTTCTGTATCCCACATCTGTGGTCTCATGGTGGTCTAGTCCACTACTGTTCCTAGGTTTGCATTAGGGCTCCTTGTCTGGATCAAGTATATTGTTCCTGTACACACACACACACACTATATATATATGTGTGTGTGTATGTATATATATATATATATATATATATATATAAAATTTACTAATCCTACCTGAGAGATGGACTTACTGATGTGAATCTCAGCTTGTAACATTTCATGGCCATGTGCTGCTATAAGATATCATTCATGCAGTGGATGATATGAATTCCAGGAAAAAAAAAGTCTGACGGGCTCTTAAAGACTTTTCCTATAAAAAATGAACAGATGGTGGCGCTGTTCCCCACGCCCGAGCTAAGGTCTTTAGTTGAAATCTCTTATTTGGAGCTCTGTGATTTCACTTGGGGGTGGAGAATGTGAATTTTTCATAATCAGCAGGATCGAAAGTGGATAGCTTAAAAAGTCTTTTAGAGCTATAAGTATCAAGGGTCATCCCTTTGGAATCATACTTGGTGAGGAAAGGCCTGGTTGGAGGGTCCCCACAGGCTGTGTGATAGAATTAACTGACGTTACAGTAAATCTATGATCATATGCTATTTACCAGACTTCTCTTTCATTACACACAGGAGAATTCCAAGTACTGAGAGCCTCCTCCTTATGTCCTTCTTTTAGCTGCTTATGAACTAATTCATGGAGTGCCTGCAATTTTTCCTTATTAAAGGACTACTATTAATATTGGGTCATTGAACCTCCAAGATAGTTTAATGGGTGCAGGCGTTATAACAGCCACCCCATTAAAAATGTGAATACCCTAAGCCATCATGGTTATATAGTTAGGAGTGGTCTCAATTGGAGAAGGAACTCTTTGTTCATTTTTCCAAGACCCCTCCCCCTTTACACCCCCACTTTGCTCCTCATGACTTGTGGTATAGAATTTGGAGGAGACATGTACAGCCTTGCCCCCCATTGTTGAAACAGATCTCTTCCTCATAAGTTTATAGACATAAGAATGAAGATAGGCTTCATTAAGCGGGACTGCCCTTCAGGTCCTGTGCACTGCAGGGTTTTACACTTTGCCACACTCGTTCCTGAGTAATTGCTCTCATTTTCTCCAAGCTGAATTCAGGAACAGTTAGTGGTCTCACCTTTGGTCAGTGTGGATTACTCCTGACAGTGACCTCAGCTCCTGAATCTAAAAATGCTGAAAACCTTTTAGTCCTCAATCACTACCTCTCTAGAGGAGCAGACTTACCTGTCCTTAAGAGTGTCCCAATATATTCCGTGACCTATGGGCAAGTCTGACTCCTCGGGTGTTCTTTCCTCAGTGGTGTTTGTTCTATCCAATGGGATATAAGGAATTAAAAGTAATTGTTCTATGCGATCTCCCTTTTCGATCACCCAAGGGATTTCAGATTAAGAACAGCTTTAAGCTCCTCTTCATAATTTTGATCAACAGTTCTAGTAGTAACACTTTGAACATCTTGAATATTTAGGCTGGAATTCCCTCATAAAAATCTTACTGTTCCCTCCAGGGCAGTGATGCAGGAGAGGAAAAAAAAAAGTCCTTCGGGTTCCTCTGGCAGAGGTCCTCATACTTCGATTTTAATAATGGCTGGGGATGCTCCAGTATTCATGGAACATCTTCCTGGCTTGTTAGATCTGCCACGGCCCCCTCTCTGGTGGTGGGACTGAGTGCTAGGACTAAGTGGGCCTCGGGCATTGGGGGTAAAGAGCGGCTGAAACTGCACCCTCTAGGTTCTGCAGGGTGGGCTCGGAACTCACCCGGCACCCCATTTCCTAACTGGGTGATGCTGACTAATGGATTCCCATGGCTACTGATTTTTGAGCAAAACTGGCTTGTCCAATAATTTCCTTTTTTTGCAGTGGGAACAGACTAGGTTCTTGGGAGCCCCACACAGGGCACTCCTAGTTATAGGACTGGGCAGCAGACAGGCCGGCATTCTTATGAAAATGTCCAACTTTTCTGCAATTGAAGCATTTTCCCTTTGGTTGCTTTTGATTGGCCATAGCAGCAGCTCAAATTTTGGCTTTATAGGTTTCAGACCCAACTCCCCTAAAATCTTAAGATGATCCAAAATCCTATCCTGTTCCTTGTAGGGATGGATTTCTGCTTGCCAATCGTGATTAGCATTGTCATTGCTGGAGACCACAGCAGATTTCCTGCAATGTCTTGAGTTATTTGTGCTTTTATGGACTGCCTCCTGCAGATGGGACAACCTCTGTATAGGACCCATCATCATGCTGGCTACGGCAGCATAACTAGGCTGCCACTCTGCAGATTGTACTACCTTTCCCCAAGCTCAAAGACAGATAGCACATGTTTGCGAAAATCCTTGCTCGGTGATCTGCAAACAAAGTTCACGGTTTCCGAAAAACTGATGCACCCCTACAGGCACATCCTGCTCCCCGTTTGCTCCCCACTCCTTCATCCCACCAAGTGTGGTGTTGGGAATAATCCAATGGAGAGAAGCAAGTTTAGTCAATGCATCCCAGCCTGCCAACAGAAGAGGCTCCGCCTCTGCCAGAAACCTGATCCTACCAATCACAAGTGGGGAGCCTACACCATAATTTGAAACTGCCTGTGTGGTGCCTTTTAATAGCTGCAGAGGGAAGGCACTATAATGACTTTCGAGAACTCCCTGTGAGTTTTCTGCATCTGGTGGTTATTTAATCACGTGACCAGGGAAAGTTAGTCTGGTTTCTACAGTTCCTTCTTCTAGATCCAAGTTTCCATTCTGTGTGACTTTGTTTGGCACCCCTGATCTCATCTTTAGGACCTGCTTCCTCTAACGTCTTATCGGCCTTGGGCTCTTGGGGCGTGAACTGCTCTGGAGACGCAGAGACTTGGGTCATCGGGTCCTGTGTCAAAAGGGAAACCTTAGGTAATCAGTCAACCTCTGCTTCTCCTCCAAACTTCTCCAAAGTTTCCTCATCAGGCTCGTCTGCAAGCAAAGAGACATTCACCTGCTTTTGTAAGTTTGGAGAGCTCACCCAAGTGTTCTCAGTCGACCGGTGATCCCCTTCCTGTTCTTCTCCTGTCTGCATTGTAAGTGGTGCCCACAGAGAGCAGGTCTCCAGAGGGCTGTTCTCCTTTTCCCTGGGAGCCTGAATGACAATCTTTCCCTAAATCCTTAGATGGAAAGTTCCTGCCTGGGGGAACTCTAGATTGTACTTTTTTCACCCCCTGTCGAAACACTTGCACCTCTCTTGTGTTGTTGCTCTACCCTCCTGTTTCCCTAACGGGATGAGTATGATACAGCAAGTTTTACACTTATGTACACTTTGCCAAGGATCCTGTTACATTTTTCTAATCTCCACGACAAGATTCTCCCTTCAAAATAAGTCCCCAAACGCACTTGACCTTCAGCGGAGCTTCACCATTGTTCTATGGGCATCCCCCCCTGCAGGTCCCTGGGGGAGGGGTCACTTGTGGGATCCAGCCCCTCTGTCAAACGGCTCCCCGAGGAGCAACGTGTGCGATGACAGACACGAGGAGTCAGAAAATACAGGGCCCGGGGCGACATCTTTCATGTCAGGAGAAGAGAGGTCGTTTATTCAACAATTAGTTTATAGCGTAGCAGGATCTCCCAGCCTCCAGGAGGCAGAGCCACAACAGAATGGGCCACGTGTGACTCTTGGACATCGTGAGCTCCCCGGGGGCACGCTCCATAAGTTGCACTGTCGATTCAGGAGCCAAATGGAGCGCTTGGCTCCTTCAGCGGTAAAGACGGGAGGTCTCTGACGGGAGGCTCTCCAAGACCGGCATCCTTTAGCTGTGTCTGAGGAGTCAAACACCTGAGGGAGACAGCTTACTCTTAGCCTTTTAATGGAGGACAGCGGTGGAAAAATCTCTGTGGGGAGTGTGCACTCTCGGCGTCACCTGTGATCTCATGACTGTGGAGGTCCTCCTTTAAGAGCAGCGCTGCTCTTCCAAGCCCTGAAGCCACAAGTATAGACATCAGGCTGCATCTATTTCAATCCAGACGCTCAGTCTCCCCAAAAGTACAATGCTTTTTGATACGATTGAACTTGTTTTGTTGGGTGTGTGTATGCTGTGCCAATGACACTGCTGAAAAATCAAATAAAATGTATCATCTCAGAAACCCCCTGTAGGGTTACTCTTAGTCAGAAACAACTGGATTCAGCATTGCGTGTAATTGGGGTGTTTCCAAGCCGGGGGGCCCTGATGACCCAATGGTTTCTTGGAAGGCTGGTTGGTCTCCACCAACCCGGCCACGAGAGAAACCCGTGGAGTGCAGGAGTCAGCTTCACCACAGATTGCTGACTTGGAAACCCTGTGACGAAGTTCCCCTCTGGCCGGCACCCTCCCTGTGAGTCAGTGTCAACTCCACAGAGGTGGGTTGTGTGCCCAACAGACAAAGCCAGCGTCAGACTAGACCAGACTCTCTCAGAGAAAGACTGACAAGAGAATAGAACATACAGTGGGTTGCATGCTGATCGCTGCTTGGGGCAGAGGAGCAGGAAGGAGAGAGTGGAAGGGAAGAGTTGGCATGGGCTTTAGTAGACCCAGGAAGACCGCCTGAATGGAGGGATAGGAAATGCAAAGGAGGGGAGAACATTAAAGGAAGAGGTAATGGGAAGCGCAGAGGTCCTGGGCAGAGGGAGATATGTTTGAGTGTGCCTGGAGCCTGGGGCAATGTGGTTGGGGGAGAGAGAGCAGCACAGGCACAGGAAGTCCCACCCTGACAAGCAACGCAGACGACAAACAAACAGCACAGTGCTCCAGAAAGCTCCCTGCACTCCATGGCTCAACGACTTGTGTAAAAGTGGGCACCTCAAATACGCCCTGCAGTGCTGTGGAGGAAGAGCCGACCAGTCGATACAGATCCCCTGGTGGGTTCCACTGCTATGGAAGACAAAGGTCTTCCATAAAGATCACCGTCCCAGAAGCCTCCGAGAGCAATGTTCCTCGAACTCCCAGACAGCGACGATGTGGTGGCAGTGGGGTTTGTGGAGGTTTATTGCTGAAGAAATGTTTGTGGTTTTTCTCTACCATGGTCATAAGGTGAACCCTCACGGCACGCTTCCATGAAGAGTTCTGACCAATGTAAAGCGGACCCTCTTAGCAGGGACTCCCCGACTTAGCCTACTGGAGCACTAGTGGTTTCTCCTTGTTGCTGGACAAGCAGAAGTGCACACTCCTGTGGAAGCTGATGTGGGGTCTCTTTTGCCTGCTTATGGTTGGAAAGGTGAGAGTGTGGACCCTTCTCAGGCCTCTCTCTCTGGTGTCTCCCCAACGCAGGCTCCCGGTAAATACACGGTGGTGGCCGATCAGGAAGCGGCGGGCCCGGAGGCCCCATCCATGAGAAGTGGAGACGTGGTGGAGGTGACCCAGGAGAACGACGAGGGGCTTTGGTAAGAGGGGCCCCGAGTCCACTCCCCGCTGAGACCTGTTGACCACATGGGCTAGAGCCATTTGACACCCACACCCCTTCCAGGTATGTTAGGAACCTGACCACCAGTAAGGAGGGGTGGGTGTCGGCCAACAGCCTGTGGACACTCATCCGGAAATCCAAATCAGCTCAGTGCTTGAGCAGCTCAGGTAAGACCCACACGCCACACACCCCCCACTCAGGCCCTCCTGTCACATCCCACTGACAATTTAACAGGAAAAAGTAGAAACAGAAACATGCGGTCAGGTCCACTCCGATTCAGGCCCCCCCCCCCATGTGCTTCAGAGCAGACCTGTGCTCCGTGGGGTTCTCAGGGTACGATATTTAAGCCGGAGGTCGCCAGGTCTTTCTTCTGAGGCACCTCTGAGCAAACGTTGACCTCTCAGTTAGCAAACGAGTGCTTAACCATTTGTAGCCCGCAGGGGTACCCCAAAAGAATGAAAAAGGGGGTAGATAATTGTTATTTTCTTAGAGCAGAAGCCCAAGCTGAGCAGACCTCCATCATTGATCTGTTGTTCTTTTCCCCCTTCTCCAGAGTCAGGCACCGGCTCAACATTGCTCAGCAACTCCTCCAGCTGTAGTGAGAGCTGCAATGTCGCCTGCTCAGACCTCAAGGGCTAGTGGTCACCAGGTCAGGTTTCTGCCTCCCATAGGAGGACTCTCGAGCAAACTCTTGTCAGAGCCGAAGAGCAGTAGACCCAGCATGCAGATGGATGTCTTAAGTTTTCTTTTACTTGGGCTTGCTTAGTTTGGTGAGGGGATGGTGCTTTTCCAAGGAAATCCTGAAGAAAAATAACAAAGACAAGAGGGTCCTGGAAGATCTGCATGAAGAACCGTCTGGAGCTGCCCGGATGAGGGACCATTCAGGAGGGGAGGTTCTTGAAGGTTCTGCTGGACAGCCTCAAGGCCAGAAGGCCCTGTGTGCCGCACAGCAGCCAGTGTCCACAGGACGACCACACCCGCGGGACACCAAGGCTTCCTGGGACAAGGCTGCTTGCCAGCTAGTGGGTCACACGCACAGAAGGCTGGGGCAGACTCCTGATCCCAGACACCCCTTTCTGGATTCTCTCAGGCAGATGCACTAGCACCGTGTCTATCTAAGCAGCTGCAGCCACTCAGCTGTGTTCTCTGGTCTCTCGGCTCTGGTGCTTTGTGCAGGATGTGCAGACTTCAGAAGCATTTCCCAAGACGAGTTGAGCGCTTCACTGACCCAACACCTTGAGGAGAGAGCAGGGCAAGGGTGGGAGGGGGACTCTTTCCTCTCTGACAAGTCTTTTTTTTTTTTTTTAAATCGGGGTGAATCCCATGGCCATTTTTTGGGTGGTACTTGGGTCTGTAGTCTTTACCAAGAATCACTGTGTTTACATACAATAACAATTTGATACTGTATTTGATACAAAACTATTTTTTTGTTACTGGGGTTTACATCGGAACATGCTATTTATACCACTGAATGATTTGGGGGTGGGGGGGTGCACTGTCTCATGGAAAATGACATTTTCTCCAGAGGCTCCTTAGAACCTGGTCACAGGTGAATGCAAACCTGGCCCTTCATGAAACCAGTCAGTGTTTCAACATCAAACACACAAGAAAAACCCAGTGAAAAACGAAGGGGTTTCCTTTACATGCATAGATTTCATTTTCAAGAGGAAACGTGAACTATAATTTAAAGTTGGAATCTTCTTTTCTACAACAAAAACAAAATAGGGGAACTCTTTTTTTAAAAAAGCTTCACTGAATTGGAATATTTTTATTGTTTTTAAGGAAAATATAACGATGCCATCTTTGCAGGGTGTCCCCTGAATCAGGGCTGTCAATCGTGCTAGTCTCTGTGACTCCTTCGTCCTCTTTCTCCCATGCAGGCAGCAGTACCTCGCCTCAGGTCACTCCTCCATCCAGACCTTTCTCCTGCTCAGAGAAGTCCATCTTCTTGCCCATGTGCTGTATTATAATCACTTTGAATTCATAAATATAAATGCGAACAGTTATTTTATTCAAATCAAGGCAGAACTGGAAAGCATACTCTTCCATTTTACTCTGTGTGTGTGTGTGTGGGGGGGGTGGGTGGGTGGGTGGGAGTTGTGTGTTTCAGAAACAAATTCTGTTCTTTTGAAACACTTTACGTATCTGGTTGAGGCAGATATTTTTATATGTTTGTATATATGTTTATGTGTGTGTACATATATATCTTGATGTAAAGGATGTATTTATAGTCTTCATGCTGCTGAATCTGTGTCACTTTATTACAGTTTCCTCCTCCATAAATTCTCAATGTCCCACTGCAATCTGGAGCCAACTGAGGTGGTCCCATCCTGTGAGGATTCTGAGAGATCCCACATAGGTTAAGAGCTACAGGGCTGGCCTCAGTCAGCATTGCCCGGGCAGCAGGGGGAAGGCCATGCTAGCCCAACCTCTCGGAGTATGGTAATAAAATAGAAAACTTGTCAAGGCTTGAGAGCTTTTCTTCTGGTGTATAAGTTATTTGGAAAACATGGTGTAACATAATTCACTTAATATATTGTTCAGACCCAGCTTCCCTCATCTCAACGTGGTTTTTCCTTTTTTGGGGGGGGAGGGAGTGATCTCTTCTTCATCAAGGCACTTTAAAAACTCACATTTTACTCACTGGGACTCTGCCCTTCCCTTTCCACTGCTACTCCTCCCTTCCTTTTTCACTGTTACTCCTCCCTTCCCTTTTTTTTTTAACTGCTGATGTAAATAAAATTTCTCTATTGTATGTATGGATGAAATTTGAATAAATATAAGCATCTTTTGGTGTCTGCCCTCATCTGTAAAGGCACGGATGTTCACTGCATTGGGGTGCTGTGTTGCGGTCATGTGCTTTCAGAAGCGTGTGGGAAAATAGAATGAAAGATGATGGCAGTTCCCCTAAAGCATTTCAAAGCTCATATTTATAATTGGTAAAATGCCTAACATCGTAACATGAGAGACAGGCATACAATCTACCCAAGTACATTTCTCCCGGGACTACAAGCATAGTTGAATATATTTCAGGCACTACTGGATGTTATACTATTTCTAGGATGATGCAGAACCAGCAGATGTCCCATGCACTGCACTCTGTTAAGTATCGATACTAAAATTACAAAAGATGTCATGGTGATGAAGTGCTGCTTACCTCAAGGTCTGCGGTTAGAAGCCATCAGTTGCCTCATAGAAGAAAGATGAGGCTTTCTACTCATAAAAAATTAAAATCCTCAAGTGGGAAGAGAATGCTTTGAAAATGATGATGGCAGCATTAGTGCTTGACACATTGGAGGAATGTACGGTTTGTGGTAAAAGATGTAAGCGCCCCCAATAAAACCATTTGGGGAAAAATTTACAAATCACATAAACCCACAGGGGGCAGTGTTGCCCTATCTTCCAGAATCTCTGTGAGTCAGAATGGACTCAATGGTAATGCATTTGGGGGTTCTGTATGTCCAAAAATATAAATAAATGTAGCAAAAGTTAATGTAAAGAAACCATTATAGTACAGTTCATAGCTCCTCAGCCAAAACAGTGGAGAATAAAGGGAAGGGTAACAATATAATAAGGGAAAAGATGGAGGAAAGGGAAGGAGAAAAACATTTTGAAGGAAACAAAATAAAATGGAGGAAATTGATCCAAATAGACCTTAGTCACAATAGACGTACTTGTGTTAAGCGACTTGTTGAAAGTTAATCTATTAAATTGGGCACAACAAAATTCAGGTAGTCCTCAACTTCCCCAAGTTACAATGAACTGCCCCTTTGCCCCCCCCCCCCTTTGGTTGGTTGGTTGTACAGTTCATCATTAGTGATATCTTTCAGGGTGTGCTTTGCTGATGCTATCATCCTAAGTGTTCAATCACCTATTTTTAATTTTATGATTTAAAGTGCAAGACCCTGTGGGTTTTTGAAGACGCTGATAGTAAAAGACAATACGAATGAAAACTCGAAAATGAAACAGGCTGAAGCATCATTGTGCCACCAGCACCGAATTACACAGTCTCATTCTGGTGTGCACAGAACACCTGTCTGCCCCCAAATTTGAAAACAAAATGGAAGCTTCTTTTAAAATTTTTTTAATTGACCAAGAAGAATTAAAAACTGGGGTAAGTGAATGACAGAAAGCGTGAACTACAGTGGGAGGTTCTCAAAAGATAATGCCAGATAACAAAGCAAAACATGACTGCAGCCAACTTTTTAAGGTAAATATCCTACTCAAATGTATTTATACACTCTGTTTTGAAGAACCAGAAAGGAAGACGGGAATGAACTTTGGTAGCAAAGAGTTGCCAGGGTGAAGAAAAACGTGAGCACAAATGCAAAACTTCCCAATGTATAATTAGAGTCAAAGTCCCTGAGCTGGGTTTGGCTCTAGGTTAAAAACAAAAATAATGTGTACACTAATTGTGAGTCCCAGCCTCACATCCCTGAGGAATGACAAGCACAATTGTGGAGAATGAGATCGACCACAGTCCACAGACTCAATTCCAGTCTCAGTAGATTAGGGGGCAAAGAGAGTCCAGAGTTTATTCAACAACCAGGTTTGCTAGTACTGAAGCCTATAAGCCTCTTGGTATCCAGACACATTAAAACGAGTACTGTGTTCATCTCGAATAGCTCAAAGTCCGCTAGCGGAAATACCTCACAGGAATTGCCAAGTATGCAAGAGACAAGAGATGCAAATCCTTCAAATATAAAGCACAAGTGGTGTGGAAGTTCATCTTTTAGCTGCCCAGGTGAGGAGCCGCCAGGAGCCTGGAGGAAGGAGCTTTACCTTAGCGTTGGGGGGGGGGGGGTAGCTGTGATGTGGGGATCCATCCTTCCTGGAATCTGCATTGCAGTATTGCCCCCCATATGTTGGACAGTGGCGGTGTGCCTCACGCCGTGCGTGTTGTGCCCTGTGGTCACAAATGGAAGAAGGCCCAGTGGTCTTTCTTCCATGTCTTCAGTTTCCCAAGTGTTCCCCCTTTTGTGTCATGTTTTAACTTCAAAAAGACTACTTTCTCTAAATGCTGGAGCCTTCTGAGAAGGCCTCAGGTGACTGCAAAGGTTAAGCACAATGACCTTAAGCAATATAGCCAAACCAGAACCCACACTCTGCACAAGACTCGACCCCTGGGCCCTGGGTCAAGGTCCTTCAGCCCATCCATGATGATGCCAGTGCTAGGAGACATTTAAAACCCATCCCTAATTATATTGAAGATTTCTTTCTTCCACTCTTCAATAGCTAATCTGATGTTCCCTTTAGATCCCTGGAGATGGTATCTAATATAGAACCAAGCATGCAAGGTTTCATTTTGTGGGTATCGGGCAATACAAGATTCTTGAATGTTCCAGTCACATTTATGGAGCAACTTCTGTACCATCTGTTGTAGCTCAACCACTTTCCCTTCTACTTCATCACCCACTTCTACCTGAGTGTCCCGGAGCTGGTGGGAGTCTGGCTGCCATGTTCTGTACAAAATGTTCAGTTTTGATGGACTCGTGGAGTGCTACTCCAGCCACAGTGGCAGTAGCATCAAACGCTTCGAGTCCCAAAACGGCAGCAGCTACCATCCCTATAAACCTGCAAAATCTTTTACTATTTCCAATGCTATCTGATTTCACGTGGAGGGGTCGCCGTATCCGAGGCAGGGAGGGAAGCAGGGTCGCATGGAACAACATCAGTTTCTTCTTCTCTTCCTCATCCTCCCTCTTCTGTCTCCTCCCATATGGGTCACCCTCTTCAGAGAGGAATCCCACACACGTTCTCCCTCATCTGTGGGAATACCTGCACAGTCTCTCCCCTGGGCAGGTAGCAGTCCAGGCTCCCAAGGGGGACTGTTGCTCTTCCAGCAGGTTTTTCATGACCAGCTATCTCTGAGGGGGGTGGGAAATTAGTATTTTGCTCTTGGTACATCTGACACTTTATGTAGAGAGAACACAGATTAAGAGGAAAGGAAGCTGGTCAGACTTAGAATTGGCCTTCATGTGCCCCTCACTTGTCATTGAGATTTTAGAGTGCCATGAATGCATTCCATGGGAGCTTGGCCTTGGGGATTATGAGGGAGACCTGTGATAGCATACCTTGAGAAAAACTGCGAAACCACTTGCAAGTGGAAGCTGGCTGGGCTGGTGTCGGTTTCAATGGGCTGCGGTGCCCGTCACGGAGAAGCAGGAGAGCAAATGGTTCATAATGGGTTTTGTGGATTTGCCACCCATGGCTGATGCCCAGGAGAACTCTGAGGACGTATCTATAGCAACATGCACAGCTCCTAGATTATAAACGCAGGTGTGTAGTGACATCCATTTGCCACAGTGCATTGATCCCTGCACGGATAACAACACTGGATCACTCGTTCGGGGTAGTTTAAGCAACTTGTCAGACCTGAGCTCAGGTCAGATGAGGTCTCTGCCCCATGCTGGCTGCATCCTTATGCAGTCCTTGGTGGTATCCTCACGGAGTCGTGAGAGAAAAGTCACCTGCTGAGTTAGCATCTCGTATTTGCATGCTCTATGGCAACAGGCACATTGCTGTGTGCTCAGGTGTATCTGATGATTGATAAGCGGTGAAATGAGTGATTGCAAGATTTCACTTGACTATGTAAGAAGAGAAATAACTTACCAAAGTCTTGAGTGCCAGTCCGTTTTCAGTTTAGTGGTTCCAGTGAAAGAGCACTGCATATGTGATAGAAAACCTGGGCCAAAATATGGGTGTCATGCAACAGCCTTCATTGGGAAGCAGCATCTTCTGTGCCTGATGAATTAACAAAGTAATGCCATTTCTCTCCTAGAAAAAGACAGGTTTCCCCTGTTTCTGCAGCGAGCAAATCCAGGGCTCATCTATTTTGTAGTGTCAAGCCCACTGGGGAGTTAATTGGCATTTGTAGTGTTTGAAGGATGTCACCTGTGTTGTCCATATCAACGCGAAGGATTCTTGATGGCTTGAAGTAGAAATGAGTAACGGTTCAATTCCTCCCACTCCAGTCCCAGAGCTGCCGCTATGCTGGCTGAAATAAGGATAGGGGTTACTACCACTCTTTTGCATCGAGAGAAAAAATTTAGAGGGGAGTCAGAGGTGTATTTCAGGATGGTAATTGCC
>PVJH01030276.1:0-24995 GCA_004026705.1 Nesogale talazaci
TGGTGTTTGAACCCGGGTCTGGAAACTCCCTGGCTTATTCTTGCCAACCAGGAGGGTGGCTGCAAGGAGGGCTCTGCTTTGACGGAGGTGTAGTGTTATTCTATTGAGACACTATAGGCATTTCCAGCTTGCAGTGTTAAATCTTCCAGGTCTGGGAGCCTCAAGGAGGGCCCAGTTCGGTCAATATCAGTCAATAGCCTGGCAGGTGAGAGGTAAACGGAGAGTAAACGGAGAGAGACTGGTGCAGCTGTAGAAAGATGGGTTCAGTGAGCAGGAACTTGGTCAAAGAGAGGCCAATCTTTCCTTGGGAAAGCTTACAGTTCTCCATTGAAGTGCGAGACCCCCTCAAGTTCATAACATCCCCCGTTCCCACATATACTCCTCAAAAACTTTGCCTGTTGTGTTTTTTAAATTTTTTACAAAACACTGTTATTTTAATAGGAGAAAGATGAAGGAGGAAATATTTCTTAGTGGAGGACAGAGAACAGGAGAGCAAGTGTTTTTTAGAGGGACAGGAAAAAGTTGCCATTAGTGATGAATTGCTTTTCATGCAGAGAAAGTAGCTAATAAAAGACATCCAGGCAATTGAAGTGGATCCATTATTTCTGCAAATTTGTTTGTGAGTGTGTAGGGAGTGGGTGGGTGAGTGAATGGAACTGCTTCTGCTCATTGCCCAAAGGGAAATTTCTGTTTCTGTTACCTCTGTAGAAGCTTCTAGTAGCTGGTCCTGTTTAGACTTATGCCAACTCCATTTTCACTGTATTTCTACCTGGAGTCAATTTATCCCTATTTTAATTAAAATACCCTAAGTGTATTGCTTGCTTTGTGGGATTTTTGGTTTTGTTTTGTTTTTGAATACGTGTTCTTAGAAAAAGTTCCAGTACAATGAGGCCATCACGCACAACCAGGAGCTGAAAGAGGTCAGAGAGCTGCTCAAGGAGATCACCCAGGTGGGGGTGGCTCTGGCTGTGAGGGACTGAGGGGCTGGCCCTGGTGCTTTGCACTCCTCCTTGAGCACATGCTGGCAAGACAAGAGGCATGTCTCTACAGGGACAAAACTGAAGAAGCAGTTATTAGGCTTCAAAGAACTAAAAACATAACATTCCGTGCCCGCCTTCCTGATATGATCGCTGAGAACTAATGTGTGCATAAGCAAATGTGGTGAAATAAGCTGATCGTGCTGGCTATCAAAACATATAATGTCTGGGGACTTAAAGGCTTGAAGGTAAACAAGCGGCCTTCTAGCTGAGAAGCAACAAAGTCCACATGGAAGAAGCACACCAGCCTGTGTGACAATGAGGTGTCAAAGAGATGTAGTATCAGGCATAACAAACTAAAAATTATATCATTATAAATGAGGGAGAATACAGATTGGGGACCCAAAGGCCATAAATAGATCAAGAGACTTCCTCTTACAGAAGGGATGTAGGGAGAAGATGAGCCAGTCAAGGTACAGTGTACTAACAATGAAATATGCAACTTTCCTCTAGTTCTCAAACGCTTCTCCCCACCCACTATCATGATCCCAATTCTACCAGCCAAATCCAATTAGACCAGGGGAAGTACACTGGAGCTGGATATATGGGGAATTCAGGACAGATGATTCCTTCAGAACCCGTGGTCAGAGTGTTGATACCAGGAGGTTGGAGAGAAGGTGGAGTAGAGAGGGGGAGCCAATTGCAGGGATCTACATATGACCTCCTCCTTGGGGTATGGACAACAGGGGAGTGGGTGAAGGGACACATTGTAAATAGCATTGTGTTTATCATAAATCTCTTCCCTAGTATACAGGAATTCAATGGATTTCTGGTTGTTAAATGCTCTATCCTGCTACCTTGCCGAATCCCTAAATTGTTTCCAGTAGACTTTTGGTGGAAGCTTTTAAGTTTTCTAAATATAGGATCATATCATCTGCAAATAGAGTTGTAATTCTTCATTACCCTTTTGTATTTCTTTATTTTGTGTGTGTGACAGCTCGAGCTAAGACTTCTAGCACGATGCTGAATAGGAGTAGTGACAGGGGACATCCTTGTCTGGTACTTGTCTTCATTAGAAATGTTTCTATCTTTTCCCTGCTCCATGGCATGTAGACTGATGGTTTTTCTTATATGGCTTTTACTATGTTGTGAAATTTCCCTTCTATTACTACTTTTTTGAGTATTTTAATCAAAAATGAATGTTGAATATGGTCAAATGCCGTTCTGCATTTTTAATACGACTGTGTGGTTTTTATGCTTTACCTTTTTATGTGTGGATTATATTGGCTGTTTTTCAAATATTGGATAATCTCTGCATCCCTGGAATGAGTGCGTTGGTCATGTTGAGCTATTCTTTTGATATGCTATTGGATCCTATTGTCCAGATTTTGGGGGGAGAATTTTCAGCATCTATGTTCATGAGGAATATTGGCCTATATTTTTCTATCTTTGTGGAGTCCGCAAGATTTGGTTATCAGTGTTATTTAGAGTCATAGAATGAGTTTGTGGGAGGTTTTTTTTTTTGTACTCTTCGATGATCTGGAATAGTTTGTATAGTATAGGTGTCAGTTCACTGAATAATTGATAAAATTCCCCTGTGAAACTATATGACCCTGTGCTTTCTTGGTTGATAGTTTCTTAGTAACCTGCTCTCTTTTTCATTACAGGTCTCTTGAGATGTTAAATATGTCTGCATTGGTTTGAATGGGTGTTGTATATCTATGTACCTCTCCATTTCTTAGAGATTGTGGAATTTGATTGAATATGCTTTTCATAGTATGTAATTATTATTTAATTTGGATCGTTTATAATATTCTTTTCATCTCTTATTTTGCTGTTTGCACCTTTTCTTTTTTTCTCTCCTTTGGTTGAGTTTGCCAGTGGTCTGTCTATTGTGCTTATCCTTTCAAAGAACTAGTTTCTGTGTTCATTTCCCCTCATTATTTTCTTGTTTTCCATATTGTTTATTTCTACTTTGATCCTTATGTTCATAATTTCTTTTATTGGAGGCTTTATATTGTTGTCAATGTTCCAGAATTACTCCTCTTTTTTCATGTGTGTTGCTATAAATTGATTTCTGATTACTGCTTTTGCTCTGTCCCAAAGGTCTTCATATGTTCTGTGATATTCTCAACTGTCTCAAGTATTTTTTATTTCTTCCTTTATTTGTTTTATTAGCCACTCATTGTTTAGTGTTATGTTGATCATTGTTCATGTGTTTGTTCACTTTTATGTTTCTATGTTTTATTGTTGATTTTTAATTTTTTTGTTGATTTTTAATTTTATAGTGCTGTGGTCTGAGAACTTAGGTTATAAAAACTCAATTATTTTGAAATTTTTCACACATGCTTTGTGACCTCGTATATGATCTATTCTTGAGTAGTTTCATGTACACTGGAGAGGAAAATGCATTATATTTTTGTAGGATGGAGAGTCCTGTATATTTCTATGAGGTCAATTTTGTTAATTGTGTTGTTGAACTCTTTGTGACTTTATTGAGTTTTTTTTTCGTGGTGTTCTGTCTTTTCTAGGGAGTGGTATATTGAAATATCCTGTTATTACTGTCAAGGTGTCTACATAATTTTTCAGTTTTGTAAGGATTTGATTAATGTATTGTGAGTGTCTTTCCCGAGGTGTATATATGTCTATTATATCTTCTTTGGTTATTGTTCCCTTGAGTCATATGTACCCTTTTTTACTTTTATTACATTGTTTGCCTTGAAGTCTATTTTCTCAGAGATTAACATTGCTATCCCTAATTTTCTTCTGTTTTCTGTTTTCTTAGTATTTTTTTTCACCCACTGATTTTTTTAGGCTTTTCATGTGTGTTTGAGAGGTGTGTTTCTTTGAGGCAGCATGTTGATGGAATTTGTTTTATTATCCATTCTTTACTTCCTGTCTTTTCCTGGTACACTTAGTCCATTAACATTTAATGAGATTATTGATATGTATGTATGTTACTGTCATTTTTATTTTAATCTGTACCTGTCATATATGTATGTTGTTTCATTTATTATTATTATTATTATTATTATTATTGAATTATTTCATGACTTTAGATGTTGCTTTCTGCATGTTGTTATTTTTGTGTGAAGAATTGCCTTGTATGTTGGTTTTAGGTTTCTCTATTTATGTTGGTGATTATTTGACCATAGAACTTTATGGAGTTGCTTTTGTAGTGTTTTAGTTATTTTTGTCAATTCTTTTCATTTCTCCTTCTCTTGGAGTACTTTTATTTCTACATCATATTTGAGGTTTATTTTTGCTGTGTTTAAGATTCTAGATTGATTTCTCCCCTTCAGTCCCCACCTCAGGACTCTATATGCAACTTCATTGCTTTTCTGCTTGCACTATTTCTTCTGAGAAATCTGTAATAATTCTAATTGCTTACCCTTCGAATGCAATTGTTCTTTTTCACTTGGTGCTCTTATGACATTTTCCTTGGCATTAAAGTTAAATGTCTTGAGTATATTAAGTTGTTGAATTGGTGAGTGTTTTGTTCTGTGTATTTTTGTCAAAATGGGGAAAAAGGGTACATGGATAACAATGAGTAGGGGGGAAACATTCTCAAATAGATTGTGGTAAAGATGGTAGAGCTTTTTGTTATGGTTGACCTATTGAATTGTAGAATATTTGAAGACAGTTCTAATAAATGTGTCTAAAGTTTTTTAAAGAGATGTGGTGCTCAGAAATGTTCATCATTTTACGTCCCACACTAACCCAACAGCCTGCATTTGTCATAGATTATCCTTATCCTATGTGTAGTTTTGGGCATCCCAGAGAGGAAGTGGAACATCCCAAGTAAAATTACAGCCCCAGGGATTTCCTTCACTGTGGCTTAAACACCAGGTTAAATTCTTGCATTTCTACCAAACTAACTATATTATTCAGGGAGTGCTTGTTTGGCCAAGAAAGAACACATGGAAAAGAGTAGAGATTGATCTCTTAAAACATAGGTCAGGAAAATCCTCTCTAGGGGGCCAGGATCCAGCTGTTCCTACTCAGCCATCCTCCTCCTGCTTCCACACATGCAGAGCAATCCTCCTTCTGCTTCCATACACACAGAACATGTGACTCACCTAGTCACCAAGTTACACCTGAAGATCTGACTTCCTTAGGCCTTCATTCTTGCCATGTTGATCAGAGATGTGTGTGGAGGTGACACGCTTCGGAATTCTTCTTGGTGACATGGATGCCCTACCCTGTGAGCACCTTCAATATCAAAAACAGTGTTTTTAATCTTATAACTCTGTTTAAATTAGACTTACACCCTTATTCCTTGGTATGAAAATGCAGGTACAGCTGCTACAGACCAGTCAGGTTGGGAAAGTTTTCTCAGAAAATCTTCACCACTTGTGCTATGGCTAACTTCCATCTCTGCAGATAACACATTTCGCGAGCTCTCAAGTTCTGGGAAACAAAAGCTATATTATGTGGCAAAGAAGTATAGTGATGAGAATGTGGCAACAATCCAGTCTTCACCTATTGACACACTGCAACCGTGATAGCAAAACTAAGCGTATTTGAACTTCACAATTTGAAACTTGTGAACACTGCATGTGTTATACTGCATAGGAAAAGTACCAGGAGACACAGTCAAGGAGAGGTGGTCAAACAACACAAGTGGAAGGAGACCATGAGGGCCCAGGCCAGCAGAGGGAACCCAGGGTACAAGGGACATAGTTTTTGCCACAGGAACAGGCACAGGGTTTGTGCTGAGTGCTTGGTTCCTCTTCTATCTACAGTTTCTTAAGAGAGCCACTCCAGGGAATCTTCAGCAAGTATAATTCCCAGGGCTCTTATTTTCCTGAAGGGACAATCCTGAACATTTAAAGCCCTTGCTCTGCTTTAGAACAAAGGGGAGAAACAAATCAGGCTTGGGATAAGTTTAAATACCTTTCCAGAATGACCAGTGTCTCACAAGGACCCTATAGGACAGATTAGGCCTGCCTATGTAAGCTTCTGAGTCTACAAATCTTTATGGGTATAGAAAGCATCATCTTTTTCTTGCACAGCCATTTGGTTTAGAGCTAATGACCTTGCATTTAGCAGCACACTGTGCAATGAACCACACATGCAGGGCTCTCCATGATATCTAGAACATTCTTACATACTCTTGGAGTGATCTATGAGAAGTCATTCACCTTCAAATATGGACATGTATGCAGATGCTATGCAAATAGATCCACCCCCTGCTGATTAAAATCTTCTCAGCCTCAATTCCAAAAGTCGTGGAGAGGTTCCCCAACTCTGATATTCCCAGGTTCCCTCATTCAGGACTTAACATATCAAGCCACCATGGAGTCTGCATTGAGCTGAATTTTACTTACTGGGTTTTTTAAAGGTCATTTGATGGAAAGTAGGTGTGTAAGAGTGGGTGTGAGTGGGAGTCAATATGTGTTATGGTTTTCATGAATAACACGTCTGTGTCTTTGCAGGTGTCCAGTGTCAGGTATGGTTGGTGGAATCTGAGAAAGTCATGAATCAGCCTGAGAATACTCAAAGACTCTTTTGCAATCTCTACTCTGAGTTTTTGTAGCTGTAATATACACCAGACCTGCCCAGCTACAGAGAAGGGGCTGCAGTGGGTTTCATATATAAGCACTGTTGGTAAGACATCCCACACAGATTCTGTGAAGGGGCAAATCAACATGTCCAGAGATGGTGGCAAGAACACACTACATATTTAAATGAACAAGCTGAAACTGGAGGGCCCAACCATGCTTTACTGTGAAAAACACAAACAGTGATGGGAACTCAGGGCAAACACGGCAGGAACATCTTCTAGTGGGAGAGGCTGGGCTGCAGGGAGCTCTCAGTACCCACAAGTCACAGGACTCTGATCCAAGAGGAGGTGAAGGTGGAGCTTCATCATGGGCTTCCTGTTGTGTGTGGGGATTTTTCTCCATCTCAGTATCGCTCAGTGAACCAGTAAATCTCCTCACTTCTTTTAGCACTGTTCCCGCAGCCTCCCTGTGATGATATGGTAAACTTAGCTTATGAACTTAGCTCCTGTTTTCCTCCATCAACACCCCCAAAATTCCCAAATTAATTCGTAATTCCTATGTCTAGGATGAATCCTCTTCATCTCATCTTCTTCCACAATCACTTTCTCCCTGCTTCCAATGCCCCTCCTACACTCCCTTCTATCTAGGGACAGCTGTCCCTGCTGTCCAAAGGATCTCACTTTAGAATAAGTCATCGTGTCTCCATTCACTCCATCAGGCGTTTTCCTCTCTGGGTTCATCCATTGTATTAGTTCATCCATTGTCAGCTCCTCTCTGACCTCATTCACCACCAACTCATTTGAGAGTCAGTTGTTTCTCTCAATTTTAACTTTGTATCATTGAATATTGATACAAGAATGGTAAAGAAGAAACGAGACACCTTTTATTCTTAGTCTCAACTATACACATAACTTAACTCCATTTCTGTCCTGTGTCGCCTTGTCCCTGGGTTATACAAGTCCTACCCTGTTCAGAGCACCCACAGGTTCCCTAAAAGTTCAATGACAGCTGTACCTCCAAACGTTACTTGGGATCAGAATATCTTTCTCTAGAGATATGTCTAGGGACTGATTTTCCCTCCACTAGCTCTATGACTGCTGGGGTTATGACTGTATATTTCTGTGTCAGGCACAAAATCAAAGGGAAATGCAGTGGGACACAAATCCCCATTCAGGGACAAGTCTAGACTTCAGAGGGAATTCAAGTCCCACAGATAACAAGACCACTCAGGAGAGAAAATGTAGAGGTGCTTAAGAAGAGTTTGCTCAATTAGCTTCTATTTCCTTTTTCTTCAGAGAAAATTTCTCTGCTGCCAAGCTCCATATTCTTGTGACTATCTCTCTGTGTATGTTCTGTGTGTAATTTATGTCTGTGTGTTTGGTTGTGCTCATACTCATGCACTACCTTTTGCCTTAATGTGTTATATTTTGTGATAGGGCTTGTAGTCATGTCTGTATTTCTTTTATTATTTTAGCTCTATATTTTAGGGTGTGACTTTGAGTATATCTTTTAATGGAAATTATATATTTATTTATTAATTTTAGTAGGTATTGTATGAATACTTGTTATTGCTAGTATATGTGCTAATTTGTTCAGAGTAAGCATATGTTACTGTGATTGTTAAAATATAAAAATCATTATGTGAGATTCTGTTTTTGTGTTCACATCTAGCATGTATGTAATTATGGTAATATGTATGCATTAGTGTTTTGTATATGTTGCTATTGGTATTTTATAGTCTAAGGTTGTGGCAGTTATATAATCTCCTGTCAACTTATGAAGGGGTGGAATCCAGTCTGTCAATCAGGTCGCAGCTTGGTGACTTCATTTGGAGGCGCTAAGGAGATAAATAGCTTACTGGAGGCCATATACACTCTGCTTCTTTTTCCTGATGACAAGCCACATGAGCTGTACTGATGGAACCATAGCCCTGGAGCTGGTGGAGTCACATGGATACCCAGGCTAGTGCTGAGGTGTTTCCACCACTACTTCATTGACAAGACTTTCCAACCATTGGCCTGCAATCTTCTTGCACTCTGTATTTTGCATGTGCTGTGTGAGTCTGAAGTGGAAATTATAGACTGGTATCTTAGATATGGGTGAATATAAGACTTATGGACTTGTCCTGGACTGGGCTGGGATGTTTTCTTAACATAAAATTACTCTTTCTATAAAGCGCTTTCTTGTACTTATGAGTTTCTCCTTGGATTTAATTCTCTAGTAACCTGGACTCGCACAAAGGTCTTCTCACAGAAGACATTAGACAATGTATGTAGACACAATGCTGCAACATTGGAATCAAACATAAAAACAATTCTGAGGGTGGTGTTGGTGGTGTACTAGTTGGTGTTTCATTCTGTACACGTAGGATCACTCCGAGTCAGAAGTGACTCATCATTAACAACTATATTTTGTCCTCATGACATTAATAAAGAAAGGACTTAGAGTTTCACCATTGATTTCACAGTTCAGAATGAACGTTCTGAGGATGCAATCATCTGCTTGCTATCTCTCTGTTCAAGCTTTAATTTTTAATGACCCCACAGGTAATCGACACATATAAGACACAGTGGCGCATGGGTAAGCCACAGTTAATTCCAGCTGCGTGTGCACATCTGTGTCCTCATCCACGATTGACCGCTCTACCCACTTTCAAATCTTGAGACTAGGAGTGATCACCTAGTTCTTCATTTGGGTCTCACCACAACATATTTTCTAAAACCAAAACTATTGGCATAAAAGGATATGGATGAGCACCACCTAGGCAACCCAAGAAAATATCCTTTGATGCCTCATTTGTGGACTTTTGAACAAAAAAGAATGCAAAAAATGTAGAAGCAATAACTCTTTTGTTGTAATTGAAGTGTGTGTGGCAATGGTACTATCAAGTCCAATGTTATAGACTATGGAATCCACAAATATTAATTACAGCTTTGTCATGACCTCAGACACTTTATCAGTAACATACCACCAGCAGTGCATGTCATTCTAGGTCACCTGTTCCCAGGGAACAACAAAATTCCATTTTTGATAGCAGGAACATTTTCAATCACTTCCTGGAATGCAGATAAAATAGCATGGAGAGATTCCCAAAGATCAGCTGATCATGAAATGTTATAGGAGAAAATTGTATACTGGTGACATGACAGTAGAACCTACTAATAGAGCTCTAGCTACATACATAAAATGGATTTCCTTTTCATTAACACCAAATACATAACTTTGTGGACACGACAGTAGCTTATAGCCTTAACTGAAGAACATTGTGTATGCCCACTTCCCCCATGCAGCTTCTTACTGCATTTAATTGGTGCTATATTCTCAGAGCATGGAAATACCCAGGCAGTGTCCACATTCTCTCCCTTGTTCACAAGTCAACAATGGACATATGACACAGTCTGATAGTTCTCTGAACTTGTCTTGCAGAACATCTAATTTACCTTCACTGATTGATTACTTTCCCATTTCCTCTTTGATTGCTCTGTTTCTATATGTCCTGCCTTCAATACACTTTGTTTTTTTTTTAAATGGGGGCAGGTTGGATGGCAGGACACTGCCCTTTGGGTCTCATGTGGTCCATAGAGAAACAAGTAGAGTAACCCTGAGCATCTGGTTCCAGGAATCCATGATAGGTGGTTCATAAATACCCACTGGGACAACATGCAAATGCAGTCCCTCCTCCCCTGATTATGAAAAGCACGTGATGCTCTGTGTCTTCAGGTCCTGGAGGAGCATCTCTGGTCTGTGCACTTTCTTTATCCACAACATGGCAACATCTTTGATCTGAGCATCCCTTCTCATCACTCTCAAAGGTAATGTTCCTCCTGCGTTGGCTCTGCTCTAACTGCTACTGTTGGGATTGAGCTTAGTCTCTGTTCTATGTGTGATGGTCAGCTTGTGGAGTCTGGAGGAGATGTGACCCAGCCTGGGACTTCTCTGAGCATATCCTGTAAAACTTTACTGTCTCTGCTTCTGAAAGGAACTGGGTTTAGCAAGCTCCAGGGAAGGATCTGGTGTGGGTGGCACAAGTGAGTCAACCAAGTGGGAGTACTCAGTGGTACTCTTCATAAGTTCAAGGAAGATTCACAATTTCCAGGGGCAACCCTATAAACACAATCTCTCTAAAAATGACAGACTTGAAAGCAGGAACAAGGAACACAGTGTGCGGAAGTTATGGTGAACACAAACACAAACCTCATCTACAGAAAAGGTATGGACCTGCGGCTACTGTTCACCTTAAAGGAATCCTGCAAGGAGGAGATGCAGAGGAAATCCAAGTTCCCTTTCTATCCCAGTGTTTACTGTTCACACTTAGCAAAAGTCTTAGACAAGAACACGAGTGTGTTAGTCTGGGTTGACTAGAGAAACAAATTCATAGACACTCATATATGCATAAGAAAGAACTTTATATATATAGGAGCAAATTAATATTGAGAAAACATCCCAGTATGTAAGCATTATAAGTAACATGCCAGTAATCCCAGTCCAGTCCAAGTCCAGGCACTTAGGATGAACGTCTGGAGCCAGACCCAACTCAGTCAGAGTTGGGGGCTCAGTGGGAGAGTCCTGGACTTCCCAGAACAGGAGAGTAGAGAGTGAGCTTTCCATATCATCTTAAACTGCAGGGGATATGAGCAGAGGAGATGGACATCCTCTGGTCCCTGTCCGCACCCTTCAGTTAGGAGGTGACCTGGTAATCCTGAGAAGTGTCCCTGTCAGGGTTAGGACCCAGTGGGAGTGTTCTAGACTCCCCAAACAGGAGGGTTCTCTGGCGTGGGCCCAGGGTTTCATCCCGTAGATGAGAAACCCTGATGAGTAACAGTAAAAGACACCCAGGAAGCTAGGGGGTGGTGCGGGGACCTGACTTTGTGACTGGCTGCATGGACATCGGTCTGAGGGCTTTGTTCAGGGAGAGGAAGGAAGAGGGAGGGGGGAGTTTGAGAGATGACACTGCAGATATAGTGCACAGGGACAAGCAGGCTAAGTTCAGACCCACACTCTGCACTCCAAGGCCTTCAGAGGGAGCAAGGACTGCCAACCCATGACAGGACTCCCAGGAAGTGGACCCAGAGACAAAGGACCAGAGGCCACATGGGGGGAGAGACAGATGACAGACGCAGAGAAAAGATGGACACAAGGAACTGCTCTTTTTTTTTTTAATAAATAATTTTTGGGACCTTTTTTTTCTTTTTTGGCATCACTGCCCTTTGGTGGGAATGGGAAGCCCAGCCTTGCTCCTGGAGAGCTGCTGCTGGATTTGAACCGCTAAGCCAGTGGGCCGAAGTCCTGCACTCAACCACTATGCTTATTTCCAGCAACTCCAGGTTGACTCTGTTGGCCCTCAGTGGTGTCCAGAAAGGCAAACAAGACAAGAGAGGCACAACAAATACACACAGGAGTATTAGCCAAAGAAGCACTTACTCAGGCGGGTCGCAGAGGATCCTGGAAGCAGCTGAGAGGTCCTAGTTCTAGGGAGGGGGGGGATTGAGGAGAAAGGGGTGCCACACTCATCCAAAGGCAGTGGGGGCACGTGAAGACACTTCTTCATCCTCCTTGGTTTTGGCACCCAGATGAGAAGTGGAGATGGTGTTCAGTTAGGGTTGAGAAGTAGAGATTATGTTTTGTTGCTTTACAAAAGGACTGTGGGGAAGGGAAGGGACAGCAGAGAGAGGGACAGGAGCATCTTGAACTCCTGGGCAGGTTCTAAGGTCTGAGAGTGAGACCAGGGAAGCCATGTCTGTTGGCAATGGGATATTTGTAGGTCCTGGGTTAGAAAAGAACGCAAATAAGGTGAAGGAAGCTTATGGGGAGAAGGGAGACTTGATGCTATAGCTGCGGGATCTGAGTCTGTGAGAGATGGCCTTGTGTTACAACCTTTTTCTCTGGGATCCTGTGGGAGGGGGCTTTGAAGTACAGTGGGTTATCTATTTGGCAGAAGGGTCTTTGAAGTTAGGTGGCCTCCCTGGCAGGTTGGGAAAGGAGTTCACACCAGCCTGGCTTGGTTTGATAAATTACTTGGAATGCAGATTAGAGGCTGTAAAGTCCAGCATTTGTCCTTCTTCCTAAAGGGGGTGTAGGAATGGGTGTCACTTTGTTCCAACCAGGCCTAAACACCTTATTGGAAGAAGAGACAGTCTAATCATTAAGATTTTCAAACAGGCACTACTATGAGTTCTGGGATGAATCCTTCTCCCCCATGCTATTTCCAAGTCACAGAGTCAGAAAAAACAAAACAAAAACCAGTAGTTATATATTTAAGCTGCAAGTTTTATGCTTGTTTACTGTTCAATGGTACCAAATTATAGTAAATATGTTTGTATTTTCCTTTGAGTCATACTTTGTATTATTTCCACATTTCAGAATGTTTGAGCAGCTTAACTCCCAGAACATCTGACTCTAGAGATTAATGTGTTGTTTCTTCTTAGTGCAGTGAGAATTTATGAGCTCAATTTTAGGATGACTATAAGACTTTCCCACAATTATATCTCCTCCAAAATATTAACCAAATATTAGAAGCTATTTGCCAGCACTTGGTGAGAGGTCAGATACTTACAGATCTTCTCCCTAAAGGTTCCAGCCATCCGGATGCCGTTCTCTCTCCCATGAAAGATAGGGCTGAATGTGGGACACTTCCCCTGAAGGCTTTGGTTAAATCAAGTCTCCAGCCTAAGGACAATCAAGGTTAGGCTGTCATCACGAATCTTAGGTCCGATCATCTTGTCCACATGGGGGACCCCAATACCACCCTTTGCTATTGTGTATGTGCCTCGTTCATCCACCTCATTGCTGTATAACCTATAATGCCAACCCCTTCCTATGATATAATCATGCCCCCCAAATTTATATAACGCCTGAGCAGCAATAAACTTGATCTTTGCCCGGATCTCTCCCCAGCCTCCCAGCTTCCTGCCTGTGCTGTGCGTGGACCTCACTGTTGAGATCATGACCACCCAGGAGGTGAGTATGCTACCATCAAATGTGTCTGACTCCATTATTTCTATCTCATATTTCCTATGACTACTAAAACCTCTATGTATTATAGCTGTACAATTGCACCTATCGGACCTATGTTGATATGTTAGGGGCAGCTCCTCTGACACTCAGTAAGCATAAGGGTTGCATACTTGGTAGGAAACTTATGTGCAGCGGGATAAGGTCAACAGATTTACACTTAAGAAGGGCCATACTGACCACTGTCATGAGATGAGCTTAGACATCCACGGCATTCACATTCAGAGATGGAGGTGACCTGGGCTAGGGTGAAGCTACTCCACAGTGTGAAACTTAAATGGGTCCCAAACCACCAGCAATGGATGCTAGGAGTGTGTGTTGCAATGACCATGCTCATACCAGTCTGTATGTCATACCAGTCTGCATGTGAAAATGTAACTATTCAATATGAACTGAATTATTATCTGAAAATATTATCATGTCAGGTGGTTGAATTTCTGGATTTCAGTGACATTTTTGCAAAGCAAAAAATTATGTAGAACTTTGAGGAGGTTGATTAAGTGGCATCAGTGGGATAAAGAAGTGGAATTATGCATATTTCTAAGCTATGTAATTTTATGTAATTTTATTGAAGGAAATTTCTTGTTCCAAATGCCAAACGTCTAAGTGTTGTATTATTATGAGACTTCATTTGCTTAAGTGTTACTATAAAACATTTTTTGTCCACGGCTTTTTAAGCTGTTACATATTTAAAGTTGGAATATTTTTAAAATTTTGTCAAAGATATTCTGTAGTGCTATTTGAGTACTTGTAACAAGATACTTATTTAGGTCTACTATTATTACAAACTTATGGAAACCATATAGGAATAAAAATAAACTGTATGCATATTATGTAGACTAAAATTATTTATTAAATAACAGTGTTGCATGTTAGAACTGTTAGTATTGTTGAATCAATTACTTTGGTTTTTGAAAACATAAACTTCATAAATATATTTGAAGAGAACAAGTAGAATGCTGTGTTTGGGTGCTTCCAGGCCATAGTATGATTATTTACTAGCTCGATTGGCTGAGTCAGTGGAATTATTGCTTCATAACTTGTACAGGAATTTGTTTACTGTTTTATGATTCAAATGTGTTAAAGGGAGCCATAGATGGTAGTTAAATTTTTGAGAAATTCAAATTTCAAATATTTTTAAAAATAAAATTTCAAGTTATGAATTAAAAAAAAGAAGTGGGTTTTAGAGAGTGAGAGGTAACGAAGGTACTCTGGGGTGGACCTGATGGTGTCAAGGAACTCTATACTGCTCAGTCTCTGATGCACAGAATTAGGCTCAGCCAGGACAGGATCAATGAAGGGTAGGAAGGGGAGACTAATGCACTCAAAAATGTTGGGCTGTCCTTTGACCATTCAGACACCTCTTAGGAAAAGGTATCTCTCCTCTCATTGCAGACTAACACACAGATGAGTTCAAAAGAAGAATTACCCTACTAAAGCCTCAGAAAAAAAAAGGAGTCTCTATTTATAAGCACAGGGCTCCCTCATATGCAAATCATTCTTTAGGCACTAGGTTAAAATCTCAGCCTTGGACACTGAGGACTATCAAGTCTCTTCTGACAGGGCTGTAGGTTCCTGGGGAAAGCACATCTGTGGTCTACAGATGCTCCTGCGATGTGTTCTGCTGTGACTGGTGACAGTGCCCCAAGGTGAGGGTCTCAGCTATCTAGCCTGTATCTATGGGGATGGATGTGACTTCAAGTGACAGAGATCAATGATCTTTATTTACAGGAGTCCTGCCCCAGGTGCAGCTCCAGGAGTCAGGTCCAGGTTTGATGAAGCCCTCCCAGAAGCTTTCCCTCACTTGCATGGTCTCTGGTTGCTCCATCACTAGTGGTTACAGCTGGAACTGGATCAGTCAGACCTCGGGGAAGGGGTGCAGTGGATTGGATGTATAGATTATAGTGGTGGTACCTATTATAACCTGTCCTTCCAAAACTGACTCTCCAGAGACACATCAAAGAATCCGTTCTCCCTGCAGCTGAGCTCCGTGACTGCTGAGGACACGGCCATGCATTACTGTGCAAGCAGCACAGTGAGGGCGAAGTCTTTGTGAGCCCAGACACAAACCTCCCCTGTAGGGAACACATTGGACAGCAGAGGATGCACAGGATCCACTAAGCACAGACATTCAGCCCTAGGCAGGCACAGATGAAAGGCATGGAGAATTTCCTGTTGGAATTAGGGCTTCCTCTCTTAACTCTCAGCATCCCCAGGGACTTGACTTTTCCCTTTTTTCCATATAAACTTTCTCCTCCTAAATGTAGCTTGAAAGGAGGAACTAACATTTTCTGTTTGAAGTAGAACTAGAAAACGACCCTTAATTATCTTCCCATATTGCCATATTCCCATAATTCTTTCTTGACAAACAGAATGTAGACATTCTCATCTTACCTGTCACTGGAAAACTGTTGATAATAAAAGAAAACACAGGCACGTACATACCCATGGCATCAGTTCATGATTTTAATTATCCTGAACTCCAATGGGCATTGATCTAACTGCAGGAACAAGTCACGTGAGGTGTCTCTCTCCCTTGTTTCCTTGACTCTGAGAGGGGTGACTGATTAATCATCTCTGTGTCACAAAAAAATTATTAGGATTTCTGGTGCTAAAATTGTCTCATGCCCATTACGATGCTACCTACTGTCCCCATTTATGCAGAAATAGGGGGCATAAAGACAGCCCTGACATGTGGGAACAGGTTAAATGGAATGATCTGGAATAACTGGAGGGTTTCTTTCTGGATCATTCAATTGAAGAAAACACTTACTGAAAGGACAACTTTGATCCTGCCAAAATGGCAAGTGTGTTCTAAGAGTAGGAATTATAGATGCGCATCTCAGAATGCTGCTTAGAAGTGGAGGTGATGAGACTTCTCACATAGTTTGAACAGGTCGTCATGGAGACCAGTCCCTAGGGAAAACTGTCCCACTGCACTGGACTGTCAGCAAGAAGAGGAGCAGCCTCAATCAGATGAATAGACAGAGTGGCTGCCAAAATAGTCTCAAACATGGAAGGAGTGTGAAGATGGTGCCGGACCTGGTAATTATTGTTACTGTTCTGTTTTATACAGAGTCACTGTGAGTAAGCACTGACTCAACAGCACCTAACAACATGTCTAATGGAGTGAGGTGCAGGAAATCGACATTAATTTTGATAGGTATATGTAATCATCTAAAACAGCAATATACTATAGTACAACAAAACATTTTTACTTAGAAGGTATTAAAATTATTTAACATTTAAAATGCAATAAATCTACCACTTCTAATTATTATAATGCCTTTAGGGGTAACCCCAAACCTTGGAAAAGTATAATAAATAAGTAATAAAAGCTATAATTAAGTAAGGAGCCATGTGACATAGTGGATTTCATGTTGGGCTGCTAACGGTTAGCTCAATAACACACAGGGCCCATTGTAGTCTACCCTGTTGTATTATGACATTTAATTGACTCAATGGCAGTGAATAGGGAGTGTGTTATAAATAATGGTAAATAATCGATGATTCCCTTAATGAATCCAATAAAAATTCCCATGTAATATGTAAAAGCATATGAATTCACATCAAATGAAATACAAATAAAACCAATATGATCATGATGACACATAATTGCATCCACAAATGTAAAACAGTGCAAACAGTGGACACAGTTCTTACTCTATTCGGGTCACTGAAACGAAAGGTAATAAGCAAATTATTTTTTCTAGATATTAGAGAGAAAATATTTTCAAATTACAAACTCAATCTATTACCAATCAAGTTGGCAACAGAAATTTTCAGAAGGCATCAAACTGATCTTGAAATGTATTTGGGATCATTGTAGATTAAAAATAGACAACAGATAGCTAATGCATATTCTTAACCATATCCTAAAATAAAATACTGTGACTTTGCAGCCCTGAGGCAACTATACAGTGAGCAACATTTGATATGATCTGTCTTTATTGCATTTACGTCTCACTTTCCTACTTTTTTCACTCCTTTAAATCAGTATGTGATGGTATTTTTCAACTGCCCAGTTCTCAAATGACAAATGCTGATGATGATCTTACCACATCTCTCCATATGTATGATTTTTCTGGGGTTATGTCTTGTCTGCTTCTGTTCATTTGATTTTCGGCCAAATGTCATATATATATATTCCCTTATTCCCAATTTAGGTCTGCACATTGCACAAAAACACATGGAATCTTCTTTTTAGTTGCATCAGAGCTGTGTCTTGATTAAGGGAGTTACACACCACCTTAATCATGCAACTGCTTGACTTTTTATAATTGACCCCATTATGGGATCAATTAAATGGTGTTCACTCACATGATGAAGAATTACTAGGTGTCAACTACCAAACCACTAAGAACACCACCCCAGCCAAGTTGATACAAAAGCTTCCTATAACAGTCTTCAACATATATTGGGAATAATCAAACTGATATTAAAACTTATTTAAAACCATGGAACATTAAGACATAAAACCAATTAAAAATGAAGGAGCATATGCCTGATCAGATATTATAGAACACCTCTCTAAGTTTAAGTTCTTCATATAACTATCAAAATACTAAACAGCATAAAGAATTACTAGGCTGTCCTTTTTTGCTTGTTTGCTTGATTCGTACACTTTTAAAATATGGTATAGATCATTGGCAAACTTTACAACTCCCAAATGGCAGATTACATTTAACATGTTACATGTGCTCACAAATATATCTATAAACTTTAAGTTTTTGGTTTTCTGATACTTGTATAAGATGACATGATAGGTTGTTGCTAATTTTTTTCCTATTTAGCTTGTATATTCGAATATATGTGCTGTCAATTTTATCTTATGATTGTTCCTCTTTTCCCCATGTTGTCAGTTGTCTCCAAGCGTACTTGTTTGTTTGTGTTTTCTTTATGGCTTTCACTGATCACTATTGCAATTTTAGAAAGACAAAGTAATATTTACTGTGTACAAATGAGAAATTTCCAATTACTAGCAGCATTTTTAGCCATGGTGATGCAATGGTTTAAGTGTTGAGGTGCTAAGGGCAAGGTTGTTGGTTCAAACCAACCAGCTACTTTGCAGCAGAAAAATGACGCTCTCTGTTTCCATAAATATTTGCAGTGTCCAAAGCAATACTCTCTTATTGGATGACCACAAGTTGGAATTGACTCAATAGCATCAGTGAGTTTCAGTGTGAGTGAATATTCTTACACATTTTACCTAGACATGCAACCCTTTCCTCTTGAGTACAGAATACCCTGAGGATACTCATCAGGTCTGAATTTGGGGGAATTTTTCAAAAAGAAAACAAGAATCTTATATTGTGTGCCAAATTTACACTTTCTCCCCTCAGACAGGATCGTATTGTGTCCAGTTGTGCCCCACTCTGAGGACAGTCACACAGTCTTCCCACGTAGGGGTGATCAGCATTTACCTCAAAGAGAGTATCTACAACTCAAACTAGTGCTCAGATTTAATACTATGTTGAAATTTTTGTATTAAAATTGAACACATAACTTCAAGTTTTCTGTTTATGGAATTCAGATTGTTTTTCGGTTTGTTTTTTTGTGCTACTTCTTGCTTTGGATTTGTATTTTTAATATAGTATTTACACTACATCACTTGAATTATTAAATACTTCTTACATGAACTATCCAATTTACATTGCTATCCTATGCTTTCTCATGAGGTGGGAGTATTGATTTTGAAGTGTTAACCTTTCAGTTAGCAGCCCAATCCACAACCATCACATCACCAGGACCCCCCGCTATCCTATGTTTTATAACATGAATTTTTTTGTGTGGCATCACTGTCCTGGTGGGCGTAGGAAGCCCAGCCTTCATCATGGAGAGTTGATAGCATGAATTTTTAATAATTTACTTTACCTTTAAACAATAATATACTCCTTTGGAGCATAAAGACACTTTTTTTTAATATATATATATATTTTAATTTGGGAGAAGTAAACCAGTTTTATAGGGCAAGCAAGCTTAGGCAATTACCATATGGTGATCTTCAAAATTAACAAGTGAATGGCAGCACAGCTGCAAGTCAGGCTTCAAAGGCCAGGGCTGTTTACAGTTACAAAGCCAACAAACTACAAACCCCAGGTAACAAAGTGCAACAGAGTTCAGGCATATCCGGCCTGTAGCCAGGTCAAGCATGTCCTGGCTAGATGGCTCCGGACAGGGCCCCCGTTTTTATTTTTTCAAGTAACATCCTCCCGGGAACTCTGCCTGTCTTAGGTTGTCAGAACACACACTCAGTCCTTACCTCTCATGGGTCAATGGTCTTCTAATGTCACCATGGCCTGTCTTAGGTTGGTAAAGAGTGCTCCTGATCTTACCTGTCATTGGCTGTCAAGTTCAGCTCACGGAGGCAGAGGGTCTTATCACATACTAGTCGTGTATGCCACTCTGTTCAAGATCGCTCATCTCCAAGCGACAATAATGAACTTGCAGGGGCCTTGCTTGAATGGTCTCAATCTGTTATTTAATAAATGCCATGAGGTTGTTGAATAATACTGGCCGTAATGAAAGCAAAAGCAATAAACTAATGAGGGGGCCCAAAAGTGGCAAGAGGTAAGGCAACAGTCCATTGAGCCCGGTCCACAATGGATTGGTGGTCAACTCCTTTCTTCTCTTTTCCAAGTCTTCTTGCAGCCACTTGATTTTGTCTCTCACGATTCCAGATTTGTTGGCATAAAGACAGCATCTTTCCTGTAAAGCCAAACAAATACCTCCCTGCTCTGCAGCATGTAAATCTAAACCTCTTCTATTTTGTAATACTACTTCTGCTAAAGAATATACCTGATCTTACAAATCTTGTGTAGTGCCTGATGAGGCCTGCATATCCGAGATTAGCTGCCTAGATAATTTGGTATCCTGCAGTCCCAAAGGCCACTGCAGTACTGATCCCTAATCTTACAAATAGGGCACCTAGTTGCACTGCCCTTTAGCTCTTCCTGCCATGTAATCAATAGCAGGGATAGGGACAGGCTTGTTTCCAGGAATAATATCTATGTCTGGAAGGAGAAAGGATAGCACACATAACTCTGTCCGAATGCTGGATAACTGGGTAAAAGCCCTATTGTTGCCACAAACAAAAACTGAACTATTAAGGGCCCATAAGGAGCCCGTGACATTAATAACACTAGAACAAGAAACAAATCCTGCCAATTCCACATAATCTCACAAGTATTGTTCAGCACTCTTCCTCTTCCTCCCTTCTTGTCTTTATCCCTGTGGGTGTGGGATGCTGGCCCCTCCGCCAACCTGTTCTCTGCCATGCCCACTTCTAGAAAAGGAGCCCATCTTACTCTGGTTGCTTCCAGCTCTGTAGCTCTCTCTTTTCTTGCATCCTTCCATGCATCCACGCTGTCCTACAGGTTGGGTGCTTTGTGGTAGGAACTGCTTGCCCACTCCGATTTCTGTGGAGACAAGACCAGTACTCTCCCCCCCACCCCCAGGTAGATTAGTGTCCTGTTCCCTCTGTTATCCTTTCCTTTTTGAACTCCCTTTTATCTCCCTATCCCCTCTACCCCCTCATCTTTCTCCCATTACTGTGTTGCATCCAATGTGTACCTCCCTGGGTTTGGTCCTCCCTCCTCCCCTTACCCTACTTCTTGGACCAACTGTTATGGTACAGAAGTTGGAGCATAAAGATACTTTAATAACATATTTTCAATTCCCCCAAGCCCAGCTTCTGTCCCTTTTTAAGCAAAATCACTTAAATATAATAGATAAATATACACATTTGATGTTATTGTTTGAAATACTTAGTTATATTTTAAGACAATTAAAAAGGCAAATATGAGTTATGCAATCGCCTGTCAACTTGTAAAGAGGTAGAATTTAGCCTGCCAATCAGGTCTCAGCTTGGTGATCTCATTTGGAGGAGCGATTGAGATAAATAGATGACTGGAGGCCAGATACAAACACCTCTTCCTGCCAGGAATTCCTGTTTACTAATTACACGAAGATACACTGATGAAGGCAGAATCCTGGAGCTGGAGGAGTCATGTGGACAACCATACCAGCACTGAGATGCTTCCACCACCACTGCATCCACAAGACTTTCCACCAACTTGGCTTGTGATCTTCGATGTTGTTGCATGTATTGTGTGTGTCTGAAGAGAGGAATTTACAGACTGGTATCAGACATATAGGCTAATCTCAGACTTATAGACTTGATCTGGACTGGTCTGGAATGTTTACTTAATATATAGTTACTCTTATGTAAAGCTCTTATACATATATGAGTGTCTATGAATTTGTTTCTCTAGTCAACCCAGACGAACACAGTAAATAATGTTAAATTTTCCTTCATTTATTTTCTAATCCTGAAGAAACTCTTTCAGCTTTATTATCATGCATAGACTATGGTAAACTTGGTTATAGGGGATATAATCACAGAATTATACAATTCTAGATCAGTTGACCTCCCTCTTGACCCAACCTGAATTTGTTCTAGGCTTACTATTTCTTGATTTTTCCACAAGAGAAATTTCTTCTCTAGATTTTAAAATATTGTAGGTGGTCTTTATTTCTCACGCTTTATGTTTATATTTATATTATTTTAGTTTCTTCTTTCTGTTTCTATTTTGTGATGTTGGGTTCCACATGTTATGAAGCATGGAATAAGTGGATACATAGAGATAATAGCTGATGAAATGGCTTATCAGGGTCAGCAACTGGGGAAGGTCCCAGAGCAAATGATGAATGAGGGAGGCGGTTGGGAGCATGAGACTTGATTGTGATGATGTAAATAAAACTGCCTTTAAAATAGATTTAACTATGAGAGTGTATTATATGTGGATTTTATATCAAGAAACAACTAGAAGAAGAAAAAGAAAGAAAGAAAATTTGACAAATGGTCACCAAGGGTGAAGGAGATATTTTTTTGTGAACAGGGCATTGAGTTTATATTAATGGTGGTGGAATAATTTGACAAAGGACATCAATAATTGTTGCATGACAGTATGATCAATGCCACTGAATTATTTATGTAGAAGGTGTTGAAATGGAGGATGTTTTGTTTTGTACATTTTTTCCACAATTAAAAAATAACTACATTAATAATACAAGAAAGAAGAAAATGTTCTAAAATGGACTGTGGTAATGATTGAACATCTCTTGATGTGACTGAACTATTGAATTGTATGATATGGGAAAGGGGAGTGGGTTCATGGTGTTGTCTATGGTTGGACAGTGAGCCAACAAGCAGGAACATGCAGAAGCAGAAACGAGCAGTTCCACCGGCTGTCAAGGGTTGGGAGGCCAGCAGATAGAAAGGGGGTGACAGAAGTAGAAGTGAGTGAGGTGGGGGCGGGTTTGAAGGTCGCTGTGGGATTTTTCATATCCCACAGATTTCTTTGTCACCAGAACTTTGACCCTGTGCAGGACTGGGTAGTGTTTCATACTGTTGAACATAGGGTTACTTTCAGACAGAACACAACTTGATGGCAGGTAACAACAACATGAAACCAAAAGGGACTCACACACATGGAGGGAGATCCCATGTTCATGAATAAGAAGGCTTATTATGTACATAACAATATTTCCAAAAGTAATTTTTTAAAATTCCATGCAATACTGATCCAAATCATAACTTCATCCCATAAAGAAAGGTTAAAACTAATTATTAATTTCTTATGAAGGGAGAAGAGACCCAGTTTAAGAAAGGAACTTCAAAAGAAGAACAGAGTAAAAGACATCAAACTACCCAATCTCAAAACAGATAACTTGGCCACATTAGTCAAAACAGCCAAGCACTGGTAAACTCAAAGGTATATTGATCAATGGAAAAGCATAGACAACTCATAAATAAATTCAGCCACCCATAGGCAACTGACATTGAAGAAAAAGCCAAAAAGTTAAATGGGAAGAAATCACTCTCATCCACAAATGGTGAAGGCAAAATTGCATCTCCATCTGCAAAAGAATTAAACAGGACCCATACCTCTTCCCACTTACAAAAATGAACTCAAGATGGATCAAAGACCTAAATCTCTATATGGAGATATAAAGAACACCAATGGGAAAACAGACTTATGTGTCCAAATGCAGGGCATAAACATGTTTCAAACCCAGCAAAGGAAGTCCATGGGGTAGAAGCAAATTAAGTAACAAATCCTACATATAGCATATGTGGCGCCGAAGCAAGCATGCAAATCCTACTTATAGTAAATATCATATGTGCATCAAAAAACTTCAACAAGAGGATAAAAATATATTTCCTGGGATGAAATGTAATTATGAACAATGGCACAAGGAACAAGGTACGCACTTCAAAAATCTATAGAATTCTGTAAGACTTCAATAAGAAAAAAAATTTTAAGTGCGGTAAAAATCATATGTAGGCAGTTAACAAAAAAGAAATCTGAATGGCAGACACTTAAACAAATGTTCATGATCATTAGTCATACAGGAGATGCAGATTTTAAAAGTAGCTATATCTCCTTACAATGATGATAGCCCAACAGAAGAAATAAAGGAAGGAAGAAAGAAAGAAACCTGGAAATAAATATACTTAAGAAGAAGCAGAGAGACTGGAACTCACAACCACTACTGCTGGAGATTCTGCACCACTACTCTGCAAAGTGATATCACAAACAGATGGGAGAATACATTACACACAATCCAGCAATTCTTTTAGTGGGAATATTTCTTAAAGAAGCAAAGTTACATATTACAAACGGATATATTCACTTCCATGTCAATCAAATCATTGTTCACAATATCAAGAAATTGGAAAACCACAAACACTAATAAGTGGAATATTGAATAAAGAAATGTTGGTACATACAGATGAGATACTGTTCAGGTCTTAAAAATACTGGAAAAAATGACAAAGTTGATCATAACATAGATGGACCTAGAAAACATCATGCTGAGTGAAAGCACTCAATTGCTAATGGGAAAATATTGCATGAAACCACTATAAGCAAAAACACAAAAAGCAGTCTGACACCTTTTCTCAGATTACATAATAATTTAATATGAAATTTCAGGCAGTGTTGTGACATGACTATCTAAACCTTATATACTGCTTATCACTCTACCACTTGTATATTTTAAGAAATAATATTTCTCTAGTGGAAGAATCACCAAGAATGGGGACTTTATTTCAGTTAGCAGAAAATGTGAAAGATCAAGTACCTCTTACCATTTCACAGCATCCCAGACTTTAATAGTCTCCTATAATGGAGTTGTTAGAGGAACTGAATTATTTCATTAAACTTAGAGCTGAATCACCCTGGCATAGGAGGCACAAGTGACTGCTGTACCAAAGTCATGGGCTTCAGAGTATAATCCAAGCATTTCAAATGGTTAGCCAAGATTAGAGTAGGGAATGGCACTAAAGGTTCAATTCCATTACTACCAGTGTTGAAGTTCTCTCTTTGCTTCTTTTGGCACTGGACTCTCCAGATCCAACAAAAAGCAAAACTGATATTTCAACACTCTGCAGTGTATTCCATCAAAACTCTTTGGCGGGGGTGGGGGTGGGGGG
>PVJH01030277.1:0-24986 GCA_004026705.1 Nesogale talazaci
TGGACATACATTAGTTTAGTACTTACTGAGAGACAATTGACGTCTTAACAAAATTGGTTTGAGATTTCTTTCTTCAATTATAAGGAGGTATTAAAATACTTTCCCTAAAAGATCTGTGTATTATTATTCTTTATTTTATCATTAGTTAGTTTCATTTATTCATACATAATTTCATATTTTTTCTTTTCCAAAGTGAAAAAAACATTCTTTTAAAAAAATTACTCTTACATGAAGCAAATTTACTAACCCCTCAAATCATTCTAATAACATGCTAAACTTCAATACAATTACATTTTTCATTTATAAGAAATTTAAATTTGTTTAAAATATGTATATATTTTTATTTACTTCTATCACCAAGTATTCAAAGATCATAAATGCAAAGTTGAATTGGAAAAGTGACTTTAAATAGAATGATTCTTTTTCACCATAATATTTTATCTTTCATTATGCTTAATTTTTTCCCTTCTGGCCCAACATTAATAAGGAAAATTAATTCTATTCTAAAGGATACTCTTACATTTCCAATCATACCAAAAATTCTTATCTCAACAAAGAAAACCACTCACAGTTTCCAAATTTACTCACTTCTGGAAATGTTCATTATAAAACAGAGGTACCAAAAAATAAAACAGGAGAAATAACTTTTTCCCAGGAAGAAATCAAGTTCAAAGATCCTTTCTTAGGGAATTGGTTCTCGGTCTATATGCAGTGGTCACTTTTCATGTGAGTTAGCTCTCTGGGACGATTGGGGGGAGTTGGTAGGTTTGAGCAACAGGCACTTGAAAATGGCATGATCTCTGTTCATTAAGAAGAGTGTGATATTAGCAGGCCCTGTGGACGTAAAAGCATACACGATGGTGTGTTTTCTTAGGAATAAATGAAAGATGACTAATGATAAAAACTGGATTGTAGATTATGGTTTCTGTGAGACTAAGACCCACTCCTTCAATATAACAAACTGCACGAGTCCTAAAAGTTTCTTCGTTTCAGGCAACGCAGGTTGCATTCAAATGAACTCTGGAGAACACCACCCGTCTCCACTCTGCTTGTGCAACCTGTACACTACCCAGCAATTTCCACCTGTTCTTTATGGGCTCTAGCACTATGCTCAAGTTATTAGTGCATGCCTTACTTCTCCTAGATAGCATGAAAAATTCTTTTTTGTATTTGCTTTTAATAATCAAGTGGAAGTGACTTATTTTTATACATCCTGACACACAATTGCCCCATCATATATTTGAATTATATATTTGAATTATATTGAATTATATATTCCTTCCCCAAACTGTCACTGAAAGCAGATGCCATGAGTTGCATTTGAGTCGCCTTTACTATCTAGGAGGTATGATTGGTCAAGAGTTCTAATTTTTTAAGAGTTCTATATCTTTTTTGGGGGGGAGGGGGAATCACTGCCCTCTGGTGGGAGTAGGTGGCCCAGCCTTGCTCCTGGAGAGTTGTTGCTGGGTTTGAATCGCCAGCCCACCCAGTGGGCCACAGTCCCACATACAACCACTGCGCCACTGGGGCTCAGCCCCAAGTGTTCTATTTCTTAAAACAGTTTTATTACCATATATTTTACATATCATCCAATTCAATAGTTCGATCATATTATTAAGAACTGTACAATCATCCCCACAAGCAACTTTAGAATATTTGCTTCATTCTTTTACCTACTGTCTTCAGTTCCCCAGATCTCTGCAATCTTTCCCACCACTCTCCTGAAGATATCATCAGTGCAGTCTCTATCTCTATCACTATACCTATCCTGGATTTCATATATAGAACAACCAAGAACAAAGCAAAAAACAGCACACTCTGCATGGTAGCAAGGCTGTGGAATCCATGGTTTGTGGACAGAGGGGATTCAACGAAGGCTTAATCCACGTATGGATACTGAAAATGGCCTTGGGCTCCCACTGTCTATCTGTACTCTCCACAAACCAGATGGTCACAATTTAAGCTCTGCTATCATTCCTTCCATTGGGTTTAGATTTTATTGTTCACAATCCTTGGATCACACAGTCTAGGGTACATCTGTGTAGGCCCAGTTGATGACTCCCCTAATCATAAATATTATGTTTTCTGTTCAGTTGGAATATTTTATTGCTATTTCGATGTGATACAATGTAATATTTAGTTAGGTTGAAAAGATGTCCTTGGTTGTGACTTTAAAAATAGATTTAAAAATAGCTATTTAACTTAAAAAAAGAGTTAAACATCTATAGTCTGTGGCTGGAAACCAAATCCCCAAACCACAGTGCTATGGAGTTCTTTCTAGATCATAGTCATGTGATAAAGGGCTTCTGAAGTGATCATTTGTTACAGGAGCAATTATCCTTCATGTTCTTCTGCGTGGTTGTTGAGTGTAAACTAGCAACCTTGTGATTAGTGGGGCTCCTCTTTCTGGACAATGCCAGGGATCCTAAGTACAGTCTAATGCAAAAAGTGTATTATTTCATCTATGTATTTATGTATCTATTGTTCTATGTGTGTACGTAGATACAGATACATATTCATCTATGTATCTGTCAATTCACTGTTCATCCATTTTCTTTCGACACGGCATGATGTATCAGGATTGGGACACAAATTTTTGTGTGATTTCACAGTTATTTCCCTCCACACTGCCTCACTTTCATGGACTTGCTCAGATGGGAAACGCAGAAACCAAATTGACTGCATCTGTAGGGAGGCACAATGAAAAAGCCCGATATCACCTACTAAAAACAGACGAGGGCCTGATTGTGGAGCAGAACATCAGTTGTTGATATGTGAGCTCATGACAGAGCCAAAGAAAATTAAGACCAATCCACAAAGAGTCAAATCATGACTTTGAGACAATCCCATTTGAATTTTTTAAAACATCCCAAGTACAGAGTTGACTCATGGAAAGCTAACGACAGAAGACCTGAGAAGCTGTGGGAGAACAAGACCAGCATTCATGAAACAAAGCAAAAGTTCATTAAAAAGGCAAGAAGGAATAACATTTCCAAGCGGATGTTAGAAGAGGCTTTAAAACTTGCTCTTAATGAGAGAGAAACTAAAGAAAATAGAAGAAAGGATGAAATTAGAAGCTAAATCAAAAATTTTCAGAGGATTGCTCAAGAAGAGAAAGTCAAATGTCATAATGAAATGTGTTAGGACCTAGAATTAGAAAAACAAGAAGGGGAAGCACTTCTAGTATATCTTGAACTGAAAGAACTAGAGACAAAATTCCAGCCTCAAATTTCATTTCTGAAAGATTTCACAGGCAAAATGGTGAATGACATAGGAAGCATCAAGAGAAAATGGAACAAGTACAGGGTCACTCTACCAAAAAGAACTAGTGAACAGTCCACCATTACAGATAGCATCAGAGCAAGAACCCCTGGTTCTTGCTGAAAGAACAAGTTCAAACGGCACTGAATTAGCCAAGAGCAAGGCTGCAGAAATTGATGGAATAACTACAGAAATGTTTCAGAGAGCTAAAGAAGCACTAGAAGCACTCATCTATGCCAGGAAATTTGGAGGACAGCTACTTGGCCAACTGACAGAAGAGATCCATTTTTTGTGCCAATTCCAAAGAAAGGTGACCCAAAAGAATGTTTAAACTATAGAACCATATCACTGATTTCACACAGAAGTCAAATTTTGCTTAAGCTCATCCAACAGTGGTTGCAGACATATGTTGATAAGGAAAAGCCATAAGTTTGAGCAAGATTCAGAAGAGAACATGGATCAAGGATATCATTGCTGATATCAGATGGATCTGAGAGTAAATCAGAGGATATCAGAAAGATGTTTCCTTATGTTACATTGACTATGCAAAAGCACTCAACTGCATGCATGGTCCCTAACAAACTCTCGATAACCTTGAGAAGAATGGAGCTTCTGCAACGCTTCATTATGCTCATTGAATTTGTACATGAATCAAGAGAAAGTTTTGCAAAAAGAAGGAATTGAACTATGATTTAAAAACATCAATGGTGTGCATCAGAGCTGTATCCTCTCACCATATTTGTTCAATGTATAGGGCAAATCATCATAGAGGCTGGATTATATGAAGAAGAACGCAGCATCAGGACTGATAAGTGGATGACACAGCCTTACCTGCTGAAAGGGAGAAGGAGTTGATGCATGTGCTGATGAAGATCAAGGATTGGATCTTTTAGCGTGGATTACAACTCAATGTAAGAAAGACCAAAATCCTCACAGCTGGACCAACAGTTAACATCATGAGAAATGGGAAAACAATATTGTAGAGGATTTTTTCTTAAGGGGATCCACAATCAATGCTTACAGAAGCAGCAATCAACAGATTAAATGACAGATTGCATTTGATAAATCTGCTGCACAAGACCTCTTTAGAGTCTTGAAGGGTAAGAATATTACTTTGAGAAGTAAATTGCACTTGACACAAGCCATGGTTGCTTCATATGCATGTGAAAGTTAGACATTGAATAAGGAAGACTATTGAAGAATTGGTTCAATTGACTTGTGATGGTGGAGAAGAATCTTGAAAGGACCATGGGCTGATAACAGAACAAACTGATCAGCCATGGAGGACATAAGGCCAGAGTGTTCATTAGAGGCAAGGATGGCAAGATTTTGTCTTAAAAACATTAGCCATATTACCAGGAGAGCCCATCCCCTGGAGAAAGACATCAAGTTTGATAAAGAGAAGGGGTAGTGCAAAATAGGAAGACCCTCAACAAGGTGGACTAACACAGGCTACGTCCACTGGCTCAAACATAGAAATAATTATGGGGGTAGTGCAGTGTTTTGCTCTGTGCTATATGTTATCTCCTTCACTATGGGAAGGAGCAGGCTCTATGTCATCTGTGTTAGTTCTGGTAGACTAGAGAAACAAATCATAAACGTGCGTATGTATGTAAGGGAGAGGTTTATATACGAGAGTATGTGAACATTGAGAAAGCATCCCAGTCCAGTCCAAAGTCATAAAACCAATATTAGTCCATATGTCTGAAACCAATCTAAAAGTCCTCTTCAGACTCATGAAGCACATGCAATGACATGAGGATAACCATAGGCCAGTGACTACAGAGTCTTGTGTATCCAAGGGTGGTAAAAGCATCTCAGCACTGACAGGGGTCTCCCCATGGTTCCTCCAGTTTCTGGGCTCAGAGTCTATCAGCGTGCTGCCATGTATCTTCTCAGCTGCAATATCTCCAAGGGACTGAGTAATGAATCTCTCACCTCAGATGGTAAATAAGTTCAGATTTCCCACAATACTCAGGAGAAAACCTTGCCTACAAAGAGGCCTCACTGGCTATCTCCAAGTTGACTGTCTAGACTCCACCCTACACTTCTAATCCTCAAATTGACACCAGATTAGGTGACTACCACAGCATCTAACAATGTTAATATTGCTTCCTAAATGGAACTGTCAGGTGGTCATTCAGCATTTCTGAGTTGTTACTATCGTGGGCTTAGCATTATGCTGATTTTTAATACATTGACTAAAGTAGATAAATATTTTCATACATAAAATTAGAGATAATTCCAAAATTTCAGTGGTAGAAGATAGCAACCACAGTTTTAGTGTAACCTGATAGAATGGAATGCAAAACAGTAACAGTTAAAGTATTTCTTTTCAAATTCAACAAAATAAATTCAAGTTGGCTCCAAAAAAAGCTTACTGAGTCTCTCACTGATTAATTTGTATTATTGTCAATATATTTCCCCATATCAAGTCAGGTAGTTTAGTATAATTGAGTGAGACTAGCTTTTAGACAGTACTGAGTAATAATGGTAATTTATTTCTTTTTTATCAAGCATATTCTCAGGTTCTCTGCTTCTCTCCTGCATGTTAAATTCTGTCACTGACTCATATGATTTTAGGTAGGCATGTTCTTTCTACATTTCCTCAAGTGGAAAATCAAGTCATTGATACTTACTCCAACTTCCTAAGATAATTAAACCAATTGTCAATGAATATTATGTTTTACATTCACCATCTAATCTAGAGAAGCCCTAGTGGCATAGTGGTTAAAAGCACTTAGTTACTAGTGGAAGATCAGTGGTTTGAACCAGTCAGCAGTTCTGCAGAAGAAAGATGTTGCAGTTTTCTTTAGATAAAAACTATACTGTATACTGTAAAGAAAGATTTACAGTCTTGGAAATTCTAGGGGGCAGGGCACTTCTGTCATATGGGATGATTATGAATCAGAATTGATTCAAAAGCAAGGAATTTATGTACTTTTATGAACACCACACTCCATGAGCTTAGTAAAAATGATCAAGCCCATTTTAAGATTGAAAAAAAAATGAGGTTTCAAAAGTGATATTACAAGATTAAATATGACAAGGTTTTTAGGAAAACATAAAATTCTATAAAAATGATCGCATTGCAATCCTTCTTATAGTTTTTGCTGTTGTTTAACCTTGCATTGTGAATTGGTTTGAAGTTAACAAAGCAGATTATCAATGTTGCATCCAAGAATGAATATACACAGTTTGATCTCATTCATTGCAATCGCCTCAATATAACCTCCCTTCCACCTCCTCCCTATTTCTTGTCTCTCTCTGCTTTCTTTCTTAACCCTTCTGAATTTATTCTTGTGTAAACTTTGTCCCCTGGTCCCAAATGACTAATTATTTGTACACATCAATAGTACTCTTCCCGTTAGAGATGTGGTTAGGCCAGGTTATCTGGAGAGATAAAACCAGTGGCACCCAAATATGTGTAAGAAAAAAACCTTACATCTAGAAGTAATTTTATATCAAGAAAGCGTCCGAGCTCAATCCATGCTGGGAACGTTCATGCTTGAATCATGGCAGGATCTCAACAGTCTCAGGTTGGCTTTTAGGATCAATGGCTCAGATGGGACTTCCGCTTGGCAGCAGACACAGACTTCCAGCAAGCAGAAAGGGAGAAGAGACAGAGAGGAGAAGAGATTTCCAGGTTCTCTCTTATAAAAACACCAACAAAGAGACATCACCGACCACTCCTTGATTGACAGGTTGTACTCTGCTCATATGTTCTAACAGGTATGCCATGTTGGCAAGTGTGTACACACACACACACACATACACACACAGAGACATACCTAATCATCACAGCATCCCATTCCACTCCAACTCAATTCAGTGTGTCCAAGGCCAGCCCTATTCAGAATCACGTAGCTGGACACAAGGGCACAGGAATGTACAGTGGGAAGCTGGGGGATGGCAGGCTATAGGTGCACTTGCATGGGTCCACGTTTGGTGAAAACATGGCAGGGTACCAAGAGCTCTCCAGGTTAGCCGCCCACATGCCCCTGGAGGCACCTCAGAGTCCCAGGGAGGATGACTCAGAGCAAAAGGAGGGAGAAGTCCCAGGAGTTTGCTTGTGAAAAGGCTATACCTTCAAGAGTCCATTCCCAGGTGGCAACCTGACTGACTGGTTGGACTCCACCCCTATACACAGGTGCAAACTGATATGCAATCTAACTGCCATAGAGACCTATTATTGTCAGAAAACCAAGCTAGAAGCCTGAGTTCAGTTATAGATCTGAAGACCGACCAAGGAACATAATCTCTAGGTTCCTCTGATCTTTTTCTGACCAGCAAGTCTAGTTTCTTTCACGCTTTTGAGTTTTGGTTTACATCTTTCTCCCAGAGTCATGTTTGTGTGGTCCATTCATCTAGTAAACTAATGGGTTCTATGCATCTTCAATTGGTACCGCTCTTCTTTGCCCCCATCAGATCAGGCATCACAGCTATCCCTTCTTATAGTTTAAAAGGAAGTCATAAATCAAATTGTATAAAATATATTGTACCCTGAGTCTAACAAGTAGGCAATAGTACAGAGCTTTACCTGGTACACTTTATTTTTCATACAATTTAGAATAGCACAAAGCATCGCTGTTGTTAAAGAAGTCGGTTCCAAATCATAGGACCCTATGTACACAGAAGGAAATATCACCTGGCCCTGCACCGTTCTCACAACTACTGCTATGTTTAAGCCCACTGCTGCCACTGTTGTGTCAGTCTATCCCGTTGAGGGTCTTCTATCTTTGGGTTCTCAATTCTTAGTAGATGCCCGTTACATTTCTTAGCATTTTTGTCACGCTCTCACTTATCTCACAAACCGCCCTTTGAGATACATACCAATATTGTCCCCAGTTTACAGATAGAGAATTGTCATATAAAGAGGGACAGAGAAAAATAGCTAGCACCCTTGCTCCGGACAGCAAATAGTAGATTGTACAACTGGGGTCAGAACCCAGAGAATTTCTCCAAGCTTGTGTCTTTAATCATGTTATCACGCTATTTCTCTGAATTGGACTGTAAAGGATACATAGCAGTGAGTTATTTCTTCAACGGTTTAGGGGAAAAGGAGCTGGATTATTTTTCCTCACATAGAAGCTTCCGGACCATTCTCATTCTCTAGGCTCCTTTAAGTCACCATGCTATCCTGGAATGCTCACAAATTTAATGATCTGGTTTCCGTCAGCAGCTCTGCCAACTTTGTGTTCCCTCTCCTCCATGACCACTTTAAGGCTCCATTTCTCATTTGTAGACTAAGAAAAAGAAAGCCTCCTTATGAGGTGTGTGTGTGTGTGTGTGTGTGTGTGTGTGTGTGCGCGCGCGCGCATCGAGGGCATTCAGCACAAATCTTGGCATAGACATGGCTGGAGCTGAGGAAATGTTAGTTCCCTTCCTTTTCTGGCATCAACTCTGGAGTAAGTTCAAGTCATTTACTCTCCAGTCAGCTATTTAGGAAAGTCTAAGACAAATGACTCAGCTCATGAAATGTTAGCTTTTGAAGCAAGTGTATATTGTCCTGAGGAATCTGCCATTGGGAAAAAGCGATACTATTTTGGAGATTATTTTCCACCTCCAAACAGCATGTATTGTTTTTAATATCTACATGCGATTATTTTCTCCTGAAAGCAGTGTGTCGGTTTCCTTAGGGGTCAGTATACTCAATTTGATAGTCTGATACAATTTAGTATTTGGGGGAGGGGGGAGGGGCATGAATTTTACGTGGCTCATGCCATAGATCTATTTATTCAAATTTCGTCCTAGCACAGAATTGTCTCCTAACAATCATTAGACAGGGTAGGAAGCGTGAAGCCTACAACCTGCAAAGAAATCAAGCTCCCAAGGAGCACTGGTAACACAGTGGGTTATGTGTTACACTGCTAACCACAAGGACAGCGGTTTGAAACCACCGTCTACTCCTCAGGAGAAAAAAAAACAGGACCTTCTAAACCCAAAAGATTCACAGATTTAGAAACCCACTGGAAAAGTTAGTTGCACTTAGTCCTACTAGATCACTCTGGGTTGGAATTAAGTTGATGGTAGTGAGTTTGCTTTTGTTGTTGTGAGTTTGGCATGTGTATAAATTATTTCAAAGATTTAGTGGAAAGCCTATTTGTGATTTATCTTGGATTAAATTTTGAAAGCTCTCATGACCTCATTTTAAAACTTTAATTTTAAGAATTCCTGAAAGAAGGAATGCTAATAGCTGCTAGTATTGCTACATTGTTTGAAAGCAACTGTGAGTCTTAGCAATCTGGTTTTGTTGTTTATGAACAAAATACGGGATCTATTTGGGGGAAAACTTTTTCATATCAAAGCGAAAGCTCTATTCCTCTGATGCTAAGAATTTTTACAATCGTTAAATAATTAACTGGAACTGCAACCAAAAATTTGAACTTGTTATGCTTCTAGAATCAGAGTTCCAAATTCTAGTCTTTACATAATGTTTGATGAAAAATATTGCTTTTCTTATAAACGGGAAATTGGAAACAATTACAAATATGCATATGATGGCTATAAAAGGTTTTGCAAGAACTAAAATCAATTAATTGTCAATATTAGGTAGAAATTCTACAAAAGTATTTTAAATTGTTCTTTATGGAATCAATCTTTGCAAGGTAAATTTCAATTCATTTGTGATATATCATGGATTAACATATTTTTTAATATTGTAAATAACTTACATATTTAGAAGGAGTGTGAAATGTTTTGTTTCACATTGTCATTAAAATCATTTCAAATTATGTATTGCACTACTAATCACAAGATAGTTGAAAAATTTGTTTAGAATGTTAAACATTTTATGTCTAAAATAAATAGAAATAGTTTTATGTATTTTGTAGTAAACCCATATTGAGTGATTAAAATATTTCATGTTGCAAACTCATTTAATAATATACTTTTGAACCAAATAAATATGATGCAAAATACAATTTTGATTCAGTATCATGAATAATTTATTAAAGAGATGGTGTTAAAAGAATTGTAATGGATAATATTAAGTCCTTTATTAAGAGCAATGAACTGGTAAATTTAGGATTATAGATGATACTAAGTAAAAATGTATTTAAAATTGACATATATGGAAGTATTTAAGCAAAGGTTAATTTCACCAGGTGCAATTACCTTATTTTAGCAAAATCGGCAGGCTGGGGCAAAAAACTATCTCATTGCACTTGAGTCAGGTCTGATTCCCTGTGACCCTATAAGACAAGGTAGCACTGCATCTGTGGGCTTCTGACTTACAATTTAACAAGAGCAGAAAGCTTCACTCCTCTCCCTTGGAGAGCCTAGTAGTTTCAAACTGTTGGCTTTGCAGCTAGCTGTCCAAAGTGTGTGCCATTATAGCCCTTTATAGAAGGAATGCAAAATAAGAAATGAACGATTACTCTTGGAGAATAGAAGGAACTGCACAACAAATGCCAGCTGTGAAGAACAAATAGATTCAGATCAAATGGTCTTATAATTGATGTACTTTAAAACACATTAAATCAAGTACTGGGAACTAGTGGAACAACCTCATTCAATTTCCATCATTTAGGCAATGAGAGTCAGACTAATCCTGTATCAGAACATGGATAACTGAGTGACTGCGAAGAAGTGACAGTGTGCTTGTGGAGGTGGCAGTTGGAGATATGGGTGTGTGGAAAAGGGGCGCGTATGCCTCTTAAAAATTGGGGGAATGAATGTTTAGAACAGGAGACTGACAGAACAAATTCAGAAATCAGAAATCCTACACGGTGAATTGGACAAATGAGAACTTGGCCCTCCTTGGAATCTCTCTCATACAAAAAGCAATAGCACCAAGAAGGTGTCCTTAGATTCTACCTTGATTGATAGATTGGCCTCCACCCCAACCTTCACCCAGGAGTGTCAAGTGACGAATTCTAACCAACCCATTATCCCACAGAATCTTCACAAAACATTCGTTGAAGTGGGTTGTATCATTATGTCCATGTTGTGGATTTGTGAACTGAAGCATAAAGAATTAGAGTGCTTTCTCTAAAGTCACACAGCTAATGAGTAGCAAAATTGAACTTAAAAGAAATCTGTATCTGTAGAGTCCATATCCACTCTCAATAATGTAGACATAAAATAAGCATGTTGTATTATGTTTATAATCCATGCACGTCAGCTTTTTCTGTTCTATTTTTCTCTTGATTTGTTGGTCCATATTTTCAAACTTACTATGTTCAGTAGAACAAAATAGGTACAATATTCACTGAACCAAGAGAAATAAAGTGAACTGAACAACGTTATATTGGATTTGGTAATATTTACTTATTCCCTGAAATGAAAAACAAATCCAAATTGATCAACATATTTTATGATTTTTTAACCTAAGAAGCTCATATACATTTAATGTATCTGTTTAAAGGTATTTACAATAATTTTATGGGAAATGTCTAGAATATATTTCTACTTGTCCATTTATTTTCAACTAATAAATATAGCTCTAAGGTTTTTGTCCTGTTTTGTTTTAATCAAAACAAATATAGTGGTTGAAAGAGTAGTTTTAATTACTGTGAGTCCCTGTATAAATATACTCTGGATAAATTAAACTATATGGATAGAAACAAAATGACACTAGAATCTAATAAGTTACATATTTAGACATGATGACACTCATTAGGGATAAGACACAATTATTAGTGAAACCTGCAGGTGATTTCAAATGGGCACCCCATGGTTTTTGTAACATTAGCTCTTTGGGAACTCTTTTTCTTAAAGAAAAGTTCAAAGCACTAGGGCACACTCCCAGAGTCTAAACTATTTTGTGCCTGAGTATAAGGAATACTTTATTTGAATAGCCCAATGCCCCAATGAATCAAATACAAATTCCTCAGTGTGGCATTTAATGCATTCCATTGATAGGTCCTCTGTCAATAACATGACATATTCATTCACTAGAAAGCAATTCTATGCCTTAATTAGGACAATTGCCAAGAATATCCCATCTCTTTCCACTCCCAATGAGATCTCCTGCAATTTGATCTCTAGTCACTTAATTCTTCTAATATGTCTCTCTCAAATGTGGTAAATTGATTTCTGAATTTAATAGCCATTTTACTTTAACATGATGCATGGTACAAAGGGTTTTCTTGGCTATAATTATTATGAAAGGAGACTTAATAATTTAGTGAATCATATATTGAGGTACAAGCTACAAAGTGAACAGTTTAAAACCACTCTTTACTCTAGAAAGATGAGACATTCTACACGGGCAAAGAGTTTCTGTCTCGGAAATCCACACAGGCAGTTTCAAACAGTTTTATAGAGTCACAACAAGTTAGAAACAGCTCTGTGGAAGTGAGTAAATCCTTAGGGAAGACAGGAAAACTTACGGAGCAGTGCTCTCTCTCACCTATAGTCAGAAAAAAATGTTACACAATGATAAGCATAATCTTAATCCAGCTCATAAAATAATAGTCTGTTTGTCAATCAGAGTCAAAAATTATCAACAGAGCTTCCAGAATAAGAACACACTGAATAAAGGGAATAGGCTGTCCAAATTCTCAGATAATTCCCACTAAAAAGTCTTACAAATAGTAAGGTCCAAATAGCAGGGAAATATTATCTGGTATAGTGTCAGAAAATTATCCCCTGAGTTTGGAAGTCACTCAAAATATAGCTGGGGAAGAGTTTTCTCCTCCAAGTCGAGTTAACCATGCTGATATAGATGGAATAAAGGATTTAAGATCTGTGTTTCCTGATTGGGCATGATACAAAATGAAAAGAAACCACTGCAAACATACATTAATGATAAAAACATAGAATGTGGAGAAGGGGAAAGTTAGATTATATTTGGCTGCAAAAATAAAATCAAAAGACTTCCCCATGCCTTAGAATGGTTCAACTACTTTTTATGTTTTAGTTCAGATTGTTCTTGGTCTGCTTGTTTGCAAGGGTGATTACAAAATCTTCAAAATTCTGGTGAAAATCCTGAATGCTCCTACTTAAAGATGCTATCCACTAACAGTCACAATTGGTTGGGATTTGCATCACTCAACTTCCCAGAGTGTGTTCACTTCTTTAGGGCTTTTGTACTGAGTGTGTATAGTAAACTCACATTGCTTGAGAAGGTATGCAATGCCTGAAAACTCTTTATATCCCTAATCCTGAATGGAACACATTCAACAACAAGCATGTCCTCATCTGTGCACTCTTACTTTGACAGGAAGTTAAGGGGTGTGTGGAAGAGAACTGCTTATAATTTACACAACCAAGGAGGGAGAGATCCAGAATCATGGCCAGAATAACTCTAACAAATATCCTAATCCTTGCTATCATTACTTTTAGAAAATAACATAGAAAAGGAGGGCTTCACAAAACTCATGGGAAAATATTATCTCATAACTCTGTTCTTCCATTAGCCTTTTGAAACTCCTCCCAACCTTCTTTATTTTATTAAAGTTCTCATCAGCTTTATACTATGTGCCACTACCAGAAAGGGAGAAGACCAAACGAGTAGAAAGGTCATTTGATTGAGTATATATAAATATTCAACTGCATTTCTTTTTGCCATTGAGCTTCCGTGGGTGGGTAAGAAAGCCACCTGGCACCTGCCTTCTCCTCTGTTGTATGGCTCCTTCGGTGCCCTGTTGGGTAAACATTGAACTGCTAAGCACAGGTCACACGTCCTGCAGCTCAAACTCACCCGCGGATTCACAAGAGAAAGACAATGCTGTTTACTCCTTATAAAGACTTATAGACTTGGAAACCTTATACAGACTCCATGAGTGGGCAAGAACTGGATTACAGTGGATTTCTGTATATCCAGGACTATCTCCCCTCATTAAATTATATGTTCCTGGCTGAGCCCCGGTGGCGTAGTGGTTGTGTGCGCGGGACTGCGGCCCACTGGGACGGAGGTTCAATTCCAGCAGTGGGGCTGGGCCTCCTACTCCCACCACTGGAGAGCAGTGATGCCCCCCCCCCCAAAAAAAAAAACAACAAAAAACAAACAAACAAAATTATATGTTCCTGTGCTTTAGCACTGGGAAGACTGAAGAACCATATAGATTGTATTAGATGCTTGTTAAAATCCCCAAATCCTGCGAGCTGAAGGGCCCCACTAGTACACCCGTTCCCTAGAATCCTCTTTAACATGGAAAGTTCAGTTATGGTGTTTCTCCTTTGGAACATATAAATATATGGCTTATATTCTTCACAATGGCTCATTTAAATGAATAGGAAGAATATGATTTATCATTAGTAGAAACAGATGATTTTATACTCACTAATGTAATTAAAGTTTTTTTCTCAAAAATATGACAATTCTGAGGAAGATCAAATAAAATTGACTGCATCTAAAGCACCTAACCAGCTTTTAAAACATAGAGACCTCAGAACCTATACACAATGTGTATGGAATCAGAAATTTGGGGATGAATCATAGAAATGTTTTGAAAACAATACAACATGCAAAATACATTTGAAATGAATAATATATCCCTCTCTAGGGAACTCTGGTGGCAGGGTAGATTCACATTGAGCTTCAAACCACAGAGTCAGAAGTTCAAGTTCACCAGTTGCACCACTGGAGGAAAAGGAAGCTTAGGTAAAGATGTAAAGTCATGGAAGTGAAAAAGAGCTGTTCTACTCTGCTGTGTAAGACCCCAAACGGGTCTTCGTTGAATCACTGTCAATAGGTTTGTTGTGGTTTTTTTACTTGTTCTTATGCATTCACAATCCCTACTTTACCTCCACAAAAACCAATGTAATCTGGAATATGTACTTCAACTCCTTTTAGCATTCCTCTAAAACATGTAAAATCTATGATGACCTATCATCTATTATCCACCTAACACATGAGTTTGTGTTCAGATAAATAAGGGCTGGTGAATTAGTCCAAGCAGAAAGATGATAACAGATAAAATGGGATTCAGAATTAAATTATTGTTTGTTTCTCCTTTTTTAGCAGAAAAAGTCACATTGATATGCCAGAATGAACACAGAAATTAACGGAGAATGAACAGCTATGGTAAGATTGTAAATTTACTCATCTGTTTTCTAATCTATAGTTTCATTTTTTCATTCTACAAAAATTAAATTTGTTTTTAATTTTAAACTTTCCAAAGTTAATTAAAAGTGGCTTTCCAAAGTATATTATTAGTTTTTGTTGAGTTTGCCACCCAGTGCACTTGACCATACAGTACTATTTTTAGACATGAATTATTGATATGTTTACTACCATCTTGAGGTTTTACTTATTTGACATCATTTTTGTTACTATTGTGTTCAGCCTTTGAATCTAGAGAACACATTGGCCATAACTACACTAAATATATTCCATTTTGATTCGCAGAGGATTCACTAATTTGGGAGAATCGGTTGCCATGCCTTTCTTCTTCTTCTTGGTATGAAAGTATCATTAAAATCTGTTCACCCTGGATGACCTTGATAGATTTTGAAGCACTAGTAGCATAGGAATACACCAGAGAACAAACAAAAACTGAACAGATGGGTGATAAGTATATTTAGAGTAGGCTAATTATTGTCAGAAAAATATCTTCATATGTAAATTTTTAGTATTATTCAAGAAGAAGATTAGTTCTTGCATAGGTTAGAAAGTAGGTAACTAGGTGGTCATTCAGAGCTTCCAATTGACATGGTTAAAATGAGACTTCTATTTTTATCCTGGGTGATATTTCAAAAATGCAAAAAAGTGGGAAGTCTGTATTAGCCTGAACTGCACTACATTTCACAGTTTCCAAATTGACTATAAATCTACACATAACTGTAAGGGGACTGATCAATGTAATTGTTATCTAGGCCATCATTTTCCAGCAAGCACTCCACATTTTATTGGGTTATGGAACCATTGGTAGATAAATAGAAGGTTTTTCTCTGATGTACTTGTTCAAAACATACCAATAAGTGGATTATTAATGGTCTCTGAATACTATTTGCCTCTGGAATTTTATGGTTCTCCTTCAAATGATTCTCCATACAAGAAGTTGAATTACTCTTCTAGGTCCAGGTTTAATTCTGTCAGAAATTTGCATCCATTATGTAAGCATATTATTTCATTCAACTGAAATCTTTTACAATGTACTATGTACCATAACCACCATTTGCTCTACTGTATTGCTGTAATGCTAAATCTGTGTCACTGATATTTGAAAATACTAGTGACATTTAAACTGCCATCTGAGTCATCTGAAAGTAGAACTTCTAGATGAAGAACTGATAACAAAGAAGGAATAACCTGTTCATTTGTAGGGAGTTTGCCACTGAAAGGCTTACGGATAGCAAAAGAACACTGTAAGACACTGAAAACCTCACGGATAACACCAGCACACTTTCTGAGGTAGTGCTAAAGATGAGCACCGTAGGTCAGTGGGCACTCAACATATGACTAAGGAATATCTGCTGTGGTGGTCATATGCTTATGTGAATTTCATGATTGAGATGTAGGGGTGGAGTCTAGTCTGTTAATCTGGAAATAGCCTCTGTGTGGGCATTGCTTTCTCCTGAGACTTCTGGGAAATCTCGCGATATTTCCCTCATGCAGATGAGAAGCTATCTCCCTAGTTGTTGGGAGTTAATCTCAGAGACAATGAATTATGGACAAGACAAGATGGCAGCACCCAAGTTGTTGCAGGAGCCAAAGGAGAAGATATATGGCCTTACCCTGATGGATTCAGACCTCTTAAGCTGGAACAGCCATGTGGAGAGTCTTGCCAGTGCTGAGTTGCTTCTACCACCACTGGATGCTGTTGATGGACACTGAGCCCTAGAAGCGAGGGGCCATGGGGAGACCCCCACCAGTGCCAGCTCTGCACCCACTGGCCTGTAACTTTGTGAGTTGGAAGGAACCTTTATAGACTGATATCAGACATATGGACTCAAATGGGACTTATGACTTTAAACTGGACTGGTTTGGGGTGCTTTCTTAATGTCAAATTCCTCTTATATATAAACCTTACCCTTATATCCATATGCATGTCTATGGATTTGCTTCTCTAGTTTACCCTGACTGACACATATGCCTTCTCAATGTAGAAATGACCATATTGACGTGGATGGAATAAAGCCTTCCAGAGTAAAGCCTTCAGGACCTTTAGTTACTAATGGAGTTTGATTCAAGATGAGAAGGAAGGCTGCAAGCATCAATCAATTACTAGAACTTGAAGTGTAAAAGTGTGACTCTTTATAGTGCAGAATTGAAAATGGAAGTTGCAAATGGTGAAATGGAACACATATAGCTAGATATCCTAAGACATTAGAAGTGGATTGGTATCATAGTAAAGCATCAGATTTCCTGTGTGAGGAATGACAGATTCAAGAAGAATGGCATTGTATTCCTCCTCAAAAAGTACATTTTATGATATATATTGAACTACAATGTTGTCTGAAATATGATATCTAAACACACACACACACACGAGGAAATGCAGTCAACACAACTGGTATTCAAATTTATCAACCAAACATTAAAAATAATGGTGAAGAAATTAAAGAATTTCTTGAATATCTTCAGTCAAAAATGATCAAACATGCACTCAAAATGCACTGGTCATTATTATTCATGGGAAGGCAGAAGATGTAAGTAAATGGAAAGGGAAAGAACAGTCATTGGAAAATAGGGTCTTGGTGAAAGACATGAAGAGAGAGTTTGCATGGGAGAATTTCAAGACCAAAGACTTCTTCATTATAAATTCAGTTTTACAACACAGTAAACCATACACACGAATTTCTCCAGATGGGATACATAGAAATCAAATCGACTACATGTGTGAGAAGAGAAATTAGAAAAGTTGAAACAAGGTCACAATTATCTACAGAACAAATCATCAATGTTAAGTTCAAGTTGAAGCTAAAGACAATTCAAATGAATCCATACACTAAAATATCTTGAAATATCTCAAGAACAGATTTGAAGCACTGAACTCTAATATCAGAAAATGTGATGGTTTGTTGCATGAAATCAAGAACATCATAAACAAAGAAATCAAAAGGTCATTAAAAAGTCAGAAAAGGAAGAAAAGGTCAAAGAAGACATTAGAAGTGACTCTGAATCCTGTTCACCATAAATTTGCTAAAGGCTAAAGGAAGAAATGATGAAGTCAAAGAACTGAACAGAAAATCACAAAGACCTGCTGCAGAAGATCAATTAAAGTATTCCAGTGAAATTTACAAAGACCTAGAGTTAGAAAACCAAAAAATAAGAACATGCTCAGCATATATAAAACTGAAAGAATAAAAGAAAAAAATTCAAGCTTCGAGTGGCAATATTGACAAGTTTTTTGGGCAAAATATTAAATTATGCAGGTCATATGAAAAAAAAAAGGAGAGAGGGAGGCTGGGGAGGGAGAAAGGAGAGAGATAGAATGAAGGAGAGAGAGAAATATGACTGCCAGATAGTAGATGTGGGAATATCTTGGTTATTACCAGAGAGGTTCCATTAGAAGATATATCCTACACTCCCAGGAGCAAGAAAAATCTTCTTAAAAGGTAAGTATACCGATATTTCCTAAAATAGGAGATCAGCAGCAACTGATCCCAGACTCCCCTTTACCACTGACCAGTGGTACACACTGATCCTGTGTACACCCTGCTCCCTGCTGTCCTCAATACATGCTGATCCTTCCCCGATCTCCTACCTCACTGCCCTTTGACAGCCCTGTGTGGATAGCAAACTACATGGGCAGCTTTGGGTAGACAGCTTAAGTATTGAATCAGTGATTTTCACCCCACAACCCCCTCCCTCCTCTTTTTTTCCTACTTTCTTCTTTAGAACCACCCCTCCCACCACCAATACAAGCACCCTCTCCCACACAATGACACTAAAACAGAGCAGGAATCTGCACCTACCAGAAGGTTTAATTTTAGCTCTTTTTTTTCTTCCACTTTCTCTTTCCTTGTGACCCCACCCCCTTATGAATACACGCTATTCAGGTAATAATAGGCTGCAGATATGGACACAGCCACAGAACTACAGAATGGACATGACCCATTCACGCTGCTTTAACAGCAGAGCTCCAGCACCCACACCCCAGCTACACCTCGTGTCTGTGACTTTTACCTTCCCTTCTTTTCTTTGCACAGGCATACTTTTTGTGTTCTTTTTCTCCTTTATATTTTCTTTCTCTTTTTATCGTCTGTCTTTTTTTAGTCATTTTATTGGGGGTTCATACATCTCCCATCACAATCCAAACCTACATCCATGATATGCAAACCACATTTGTACATTTGTTGCTGTCATCATTCCCAAAACATTTTCCTTCTACTTAAGCCCTTGATATAAGCTCTTCATTTTTCCCCTCCCTCCCCGTTCCCTCACCATGAACCCTTGGTAATTTATAAATTATTATGATGTCATAATACTGTACACCCTCCAATATCTTCCTTAACCCACTTCCCTGTTGTCCATATCCAGGGAGGAGGTTATGTGTAGATCCTTATAATTCATTCTCTTTTTCTACCCTACCTCCCCTCCATCCTTCTGGTATCACCACTCTCACCACTGGTCCTGAAGGGATCATTTGTGCTGAATTCCCCATATTTATGGTTCCTATCTGTACCAGTGCATATCCTCTGGTTGAACCGAATTTGTAAGGCAGAACTGGGACCATGATAGTGGGAGGGAAGAAGCCTTTAAGAACTAGGAGAAAGTTGCATATTTTATCGTTGCTGCGCTGCACCCTATCTTCAATTCCCTTCTCTCTTTTCTTTCCTTTTCTCTTCTTCTTTAATTCTTCTGCTCAAATGTAAAGATAATTATTATTCCTTGCTAAAAAAAAGTGTATTGCTTAAAGTTTTCTTCTGCTCTGCCAGTACACTTCTTTTTGCTGTTCCTCTCATTTTCCTTGTGAAATACGTTTTTACTAAATCAATTAACTCTGCCCTTTGAAAAATTCATTTCCTCATTAGATTCACATCGGTTGGCCTACTTCGATGATGGCTTATTATTATCATTACTTTCATTTTATTCTTTCTTCTCCTCTCCATCACTCTCCTCAGTTACCTAAGGTAATGCCTCCCTTCAATAGATGCTTGTTTGAAAACCAGCCTTTAAAAGGTATCAGTCCTTAAATAAACGAGGGGTGTGAATAACCTGGTGATCAGAGAGGATTGTGGAGTTTTCGTTGTGGCTAATGTACTTAGGTAAAAATATGATATTTTATCATTTAATATCTTTTTTAATCCATTTTTAAGTTGCTTCCAAAAAAGTGAAGAAGAAATAATGTGGATTAAACCTATGGTAATCCTCTCTAATCATAGACCAGGGAGGTGGACAGCATTGCTATTGGGCAGAGTGCATGGAAATATGGATTGCTGTAGGTAGATGTGCGTTAAACTTTAATACCTTGTCATTTGATCTCTCATTGGGCCACCTTTACATTACTTTTAGTTTTTTAAATAATTTCTGTGTAAGACATATATATGTGTAATATATATAAATTATCAAGGGTTCATGAGGGAAAGAGAGGAAAAAGGGGTGGGAGTCGAGCTAATACCATGGGCTCGAGTATTAAGAAAATGTTTTGAAAATGATGATAGTAACATATGTACAAATGTATTTGATACAATAGCTGTATGTATGGATTATGATAAGAGCTGTAAGAGCCCCAATAAAAAGATTTAATAAATGAGTGAATGAGTGAATGAAGAACCACCTTAGTTAGTTACAGAGAAATGTGAGGATAATCTAGGAACAAGTTGAGCATATTAGAGATCTCTGAAGTTTTATAAACCAATGTCAGAGTCACCAGAGGCTGTCACACGGATACCAAGGGACAGAGAAGAGCAAGCTTCCTTACAACTTAAATTTAGTCCATTGAAATATTGAATTTATAGAACAGTGAAATAATACATTTGAATTTGTTTAACCCACCATTTTATAGTCATATGATTCAGCAGTAATGAGATGACTATACAAGTCATCTGCTTCAAGTAGATTTCAGGAAGCAAGAACAGAATCAGGGAGACGGACTAGAGAGGCCAGTAATCCAAGAGAGAGGTGTTGATGGATTGGTTCAGAGAGCAGCCATAGAGTTCATGAAAATGGTCAAATTCTGAAAATACTGATACAATTTGTTAAGAAGCCTCTGTGGGGTCTGTGAGAAATAGGAGCTAACCATAATAGTACAATTTTGCAGTCAAATAAGGCTAAAACATATAGTAAGTGGATTGGGGTTCGGGGGTAGTAGAATCTTCAACACACACACACACGCACACACACACACACAAACCTGGTCACAAAAAGCACATGATTGTAAAGTCAGTCGTGTCCAAGCCTCTCTTTGTGGCTATATTCTGAGCCCAAAATAAATCGGTATTATGATTTGGAAAGTCAGGAACTTCACCAAATATGAAATGATGCAAGAATTAAAGAGTAGTTCCAGTTTCTATTTGTGAAGGATGTACACAGCCATATATGGCTGGTTGCATACCGCCAACCTTCTAGTTTGCAGCAAGCACTTGACCACTCCAATGTCGGGACTTTCTCAACTTACTGCCCACATGAGGGGGTGGTGCTATCCTGTAAGCTCTCTCTAACACTCTATGGAATGTACAGCATTTAAAAATCCTCAGAAATGCAATAGAATGCATAAAGATGCATGTGCCAGGCATGAGTTAGCTAAAATAGACTGGTATGGGTCATTTAAAATCAGATAATCATACAGGTTACTATGCAGGACTCCCAAATTCAAGAGGAATGCGATCACCTTTATCTTAAAAAAAGAATATTTCAAGATCCATCTTTAAGTACTGGGAGTCCTGGTGGATAAAGGTACTGTATATTGAGCTGCTAACATAAAAGCAAGCAGCCATCAAGTTGGAAATCACCAGTCATCAAGGCAGAAAGATGAAACTTTCTATTCTGCAAAGATTTAACGTCTCAGAAATCCACAGGGGAAACTACTGTTTTATAGAATCACTCTGAGTGGGAATCAACAGTGAATTTTATCTTGAAGTGTAAGGTTGTCTTTGATAGGATAATATCTATACTTACAAGGAAGACCAGTTAATATAGCTATTATTCAAATTTCAGAACTAACAACTAAAGTTAGTGATGAAGAAATTAAAGAATTCAATTTCTTCAGTGTGAAAATGATCAAACATGCAATCAAGATAAATTAATCATTACTGGCATTGGAATGTAAAAGTTGAAAACAGTGAGGAAGGAGGCAGTAGGATAAAGAGGAATGATCAGTAGTTGGAAAATAAGGTTTTGAAGATTGAAACAGAGCTGACGATCACATGCTGGAATTTGGAAAGATTTTTCATTGACAGTACCTGTCTTCCCAAATTAACAGCCATTGATCCTTTCTAAAAGATCAAGTATATATAAATGGATGGATTCTCTAGATTCCCAGTCTAGAGAACACAAAAAGTTTACGTTGGTCTATGTGTGTGTCCTTGTACAGTACATTTATGTTATAGTGGTTTTTGAAGGTAAGAAATGTGAGATATTCTACATAGGCCTTTTTCAGTAATTTTGTCTGGGTCCTCTTTCTTTTAGATTCTAATTGTCAGAGATTAATATTGCTACTCATGCTCTTTTTGGGTAACTATTTTCTTCATCTATCTATTATCATCTATGTAGCTATCCTCTTCATCATCTATAACATATGTTATTTAATCTACTTAGGTCTTTTTCTCTATGATGTGACTCTTATAGGCAATCCATGAGTAGGTTATGCTTTTAATCCATTACCCCTTCTCTGTCTCTTCACTTGTGTATTTAAACCATTTACATTTAGTGTAATTATTGGTGGGAATGAATTTACTAGTATAGGCATGTTATGATGCTTTTTTGTGTGTTGTGTGGATGGTTTCTTAGTTTAGAATAATTTTCCGTTTAGTTACTTTTCTTTATGAATATCCTACTCATTTCCTTCATTGTTATTGGATTTTGTTTTGAATCTTTATAAATTTTTCTTTTCTATTTTGGTGAGTAAGCTTATTAATTTTCTTTGAGGTAACTTTTAGATTTACCATTACCTTCTAAAGTTTAAACCAGTCTATGACTTCTTAATAATACCTTTATTTCTTCCCCACATTTTATAGCTATGTCATTTATTTCCAATTTTAGTTTTGATTCATCTGCTTCCCTGTTTTCAGTTTTATGGTGTCATTTGATTTTTGAGATAAATTTATCTAGGATAGTGTGTGATGTTGCTATGTGTCTCAATTCAGGTTATTGTTTTATGTCTTTGGTTCTCTGTCCCAAGGATCCTCTTTAATCTCTATCATATGGTTGTTCTATATCTTATTCTGGGTGGACTAGAGAAACATATCCATGGACTCTCTCATATGTATAGGAAAGCAGTATCACTCAACAATATTCATATATCAAACAAAATTGTTTTGTAACTATAGTGATGTAACTATAGCATTCCTAAGTAAGCATAAGAGTATTTCTAAAAAGTAGACTGTGGTAATTAGATAAATATCATTTCATTGTTCTCTTGCTTGCATGATTTCTACTAAGAATACTGAGCTTAACTTTACTGGCTCCCATTTGTATATAATAGTTCATTTTCCCTAAGCCATTTTCAGAAATTTTTTTTTATTTTAGACTTTGGAAAGTTTATAAGAATATGCCCTGGTGACTTTCATCTATCCTCTGTTATTTTATGAGTGTATTAGATGAAAACCTTGTCTTGTTATTATTGATAGTAGGGAAGTTTTCAGCATTTGAATTATGGTGCTGGTGAAGAATATTCAAAGTATCATTGAGGTGCCAATGGAACCAACAAAGTTATCTTGGAGAGAGTCCAGTCAGAATGCTTCTAACAGGTAAGGATGGAGAGACTTCTCACGTACTTTGGACATGTTGTCGTGAGGGACCAGTCCTTGGAGATGGACATCATACTTGATTAAGTCAATTTGCAGTGAAAAAGAGGAAAACATCTGACAAGATGGATTGGCACAGTGATGGAAACAATGGCTCAAACATAAAAATATTTGGGAATATGGCATAAGACCAGACAATGTTTTGTTGTTCCACCATGAGTTAAAGTAACTAATGGCTCCTGATAAAAATAGCATTCAGGAAGTCATTATTCTATTTCCTCATGGGAAAATAGACGAGGGAGTCTTATCACCCACTTGAGAAATAAGGTTGTTTGGACATCAATGCAAATAAGTCTTAATTTTTAACATGTCCAAAGTCCGTCATAAAAATAAAAGGTCAAAGTGGCTGTCAGAATAGACTCTGAAACTTGTTCCTAAACATAGAATAGGTAAGGCACTTAGGGAAAAATGATGAAGTTAAAGAGCTGAACAGAAATGTTCATAGTTCCGTTAATGACACCAAAGTAAAATATAATGAAATGTGCAAAGATCTAAAGGTAGAAAATCAAAAAAAGAAGAAAATGTTCAGCATTTTCTTAAAGAATGAAAGAAAAATCAAAATAAATATCTGTCCGTGACCAAATCCTTATGAATTAGAAGTAAACCTCCCTCCAGCCTCCAAACTTTGGAACCAATTCTGACATCAATGAAACTCTGTTTCTCTATTGTTTGATAATTAATTGAAAAGGCCACACAGAACTCAAACATAAGCAGTCATGATTACGGGGGTGTGAAGAGTTAGTGAGCTACAATTCATGCTCAGAAATGCTGCGGATATAGTTATGTCTCTCATGGGCAATTATTTTCAGGCATGTCCACAGATACAATTCTCTCTGGTTCTTGATCCTTCAGTCATATGGATCCCTGGCCTCTGCTTTGCTTTGAGCCCATGGTGAAAAGTTCCCTTAGTACTACCAATGCAG
>PVJH01030278.1:0-25203 GCA_004026705.1 Nesogale talazaci
TGAGCTGATAACAAGGGTTTAAGTAGAAAGCAAATGTTTTGAGAATGATGAGGGCAACAAATGTACAAATGTGCTTGACATACAATGCATATATATGGATTGTAGCAAGAGTTGTATGAGCCCCCAATAAAATGATTAAAAATAAAATATTAAAACAAAAAAGAACTAGAGAAAGTTGTAGGTTTCATTGTTGCTACACTACATCCAGACTGGCTTTTCTCTTCCCCACAACCCTTCTGTAAGGGGATGTTCAGTTGCCGACAGTTGGGCTTGGGTTCCCCCTCCACACTCCCCCTCTCATAATAATAATATTTTTGTTCTTTGTTGCCTGATACCTGATCCTATCGACACTTCATGGTCACACAGGCTGGTGTGCTTCTTCCATGTTTGCTTTGTTGCTTCTGAGCTAGATGGACACTTGTTTACCTTCAAGCCTTTAAGACCCCAGAAGCTATAGCTGGCACCATCAGCTTTCTTTATGCACCCATTTGTCTTCAGCAATCGTGTCAGGAAGGTATTACGCAATGCCATTTTAATAGAACAAAGTGTTCTTGCATTGAGGGAGTACTTGAGTGGAGGCCCAATGTCCATCTGCTATCTTAAAAACTACATCTATGAATATATGCACATAGGTCTATTTCTTCTTCATTATATATATTTCCATATGTACATGCCTGTATTTAGACCTCTATAAATGTCCTTTGCTGCCTAGTTTTTTGTTTCCTTTTACTTTCCTATTGAACCACTATCATGCCCAGCCTTCATTTGCGTTTGAGTAATTCCTCTTGGTTAGTTTACCCCTTGAACAAGCCCTGTCAGGCCTCTTATACCCTCCGCACCACTGATTTTAGATCACTTGTCCCCCTGTTCTGGGTTTGTTAATATCACTTCCTTGCCCTCACCTCCCTCTCTCCCATGTCTCCCTGGAACCATCAGTCCTGTAGTTTTCTCCTTCACATTGTTTATCCAGCCTATCTTACCTAGTTAGACCTGCAGAGATAATACTATGCACAAAACCAAGACAGAGCAAAACAAAACAACAACAAACCCCCCCCCCCCCACACACACCAATGACACCAAAAAGAAAAGCTGGTAAATAATTCAAGGTCTGTTTGTTGTCCTTTATAGGAGTGTTTTCTGGTTGAGCCTGATGGGGTGCCACGCCCGGACCTCAAACTCACTGTTTGGTGCTCCTTTGGGACGTCCTTGCTCTGCTCCCCTGGCTGCTGTGTTGCACACCCTTAGTGTTTTGCCTGGGTGGTGGGGTCAGATTGGTGTGATTCCCTTACTGTCTCCAGCGTTGTCCCTGTAGGGCTGTGGGTCAGTGAAGGACGTCGTTTCTCATAGTGGGGCCAGCTATACGGTCCTCCCTGTGCTTTGGCTGCTCTGAGTAGGGATATCGTCCTCAAGGCTTGGTGGGTCAGGATGACCTCCACCATCTCTTCTCCCCCACCTCATTTGCTCCCGTGTGCTCTGATCACTGCCCCCGGGCTGTAGCTTCAGTGCTGTCCCCTGCAGTAAATTCTTCTGGGGGGTGGGGCAGATTTCCAAGTAGTTGGGATTGGGGTCACCCCCTGAGACCGCTCTACTGGTTCCCTGATTCATGCCAGTATGTTGCATTCTCATCTTGGAACACTGGGTTGACATCTGGTCCCTCTTTCCCTGTGGGCATTTAAACAATACCCTCCCCTTGGGTGAGTTAGTGCCCTGTCCCCTGAGTGATTTATCTTTCATTGTCTTCTATCGGCTTTCCCAGCTGTGAAGCACAGGACTGGATGTATAATGGTAATAACTGATAAAGGCATTGTAGGGAATGCAGGGCTGGTGGGTGGGTGATGGGGAGGGAAAAGGGATTTCAGAAGTAAAAAATGAAGCCAGGAGGGGGGAGGGGGCACTAGAACTGATTGTGATTGCACAACTCATTTTGGAGGCAATTTAACTATGGGGGTGGGGGTGGGCACTAAGATGGATGTGGTGATGATTGTGTAATTCCCCGTGATAGGATTGAGTGAGTGAGCTATTCAACTGTATGATACGTGAATTATGTGCCAGTAAAACTGTTTGGGGGAAAATATTTCAACTTCCCCACACTTTGAGGAAAAAAAGTAAATGAATTAATGCAAATATAATGTGGGTTAATATTGAACATCATTTGTTTTCCCTTTTGACCCATTTTTAATTTGTTCTAGTTTTTGTTATTTTCTGTTTTCTTTTGGATTGTGGTTTTCTGTGTTGTATTTTGTTACCGTTGTTGGGATTTTTTTGTGTGTGCATTTCTCTTTATATGAAATCCAAGCGAGGTAAATCTAGAGAGGCAATAACTAAGTGTTTAGGGTTTTGACAAGGGAGGTTGAGGGGAAAGGGAAAGCTAATAACCAATGAGTACAGAAAGGAATAAAATGTTCAACTCTTGATTATGGTGATAGTTGCACAGTTTCTTTGAATGGATCAAACCGTTGAATTCTGTGTGCATGAACTGTATGTCACTGTGGGCATTAGGTGTCGTAGAGTCGGTTCTCGCTCATCTTGACCCTTGGTACATCAGAAGGAAATAGCCCTTGGTCGTGTGCCCTCCTCAGTCTTGGTTATGTTTGAGCCTGTTATTGTAGCCACTGTGTCGGTCCCTCTCATTAACGGTCATTCTCTCTCTCTGTCCTTGCATTAACCCAAGATCCACTTGAGATTGCACATTTAACTTTTACTTCGTGTGTCATCTCTAGCTTTTCTTGATCTTTTAAGTGTTGCTCATTTCATGAGAATAAATTACTTGCGGTCTTGTTTTTAAAGTCTAAGTAACTAAATACTAAATGAACTGATTATAAGGTGTGTTATAGTGGGGTCACCTTGTAAGATGGGGTAGAACTTCCCCTGTTTGTTTCCGAGACTAAATATTTATGGGAATAGAAAGCCTCATCTTTCTTCCATGGAGTGGCTGATGGTTTTGAACTGCTGACCTTGCAACGAGTAGCCAAATACATAACCTACTCACTACACCAGAGGGCTCCTAGTGAATTGCTGTGAGTTGGAGTTGACTCGATGGCACTGAAAAATAGAAGATGTATTTCTGTGTCTCACATTAATCTGAGAATTTCTTAATCAGCCTATCTACCATTCTCCCAGGTAGAAATCTACAATGTGACTTGTTTGGAACTAACTGTTTAATACCTTATGTAGAGCTTTATACTTTGGTTTAGAATATGCCTTTTGTTAAGTTTTATTACATACACTAATACCATGCAAACTTTTGGATTTTTTTTAATACCATGCTAACTCATATTCTTACATGAGACTATTTTTTGTACATACTCTTACATGAGACTATTACTGTGGGCTTTTTTTGACATGGATATTGTCAAAACTTGTCTAATCATCAGCTATGCCAGAGTTGCCAAAATTAGTTCATATGAACACCTTTATGATACCTTTCTTCCCTGTACCAACCCCCACTCCTGTGCCACTCAAGTAAAAGTCAGTCTCCTCTGGAATACTTTGTCTATACCTTGGTAACATATAAACTTTCTTACATTAAAACTCAGTATGCAAGTGACTGTCCCCTCTATAAGTTATAGGCTGCCTGAAGATTGGAATTTTGTTTCATTCATGTTTTCATGTACTCATGTGATGCTAGGAGCTGAATCAAATAGTTCAGTATTCAATAAATGTTTATTGAGTTAAATTGAATAAAAATGTTGACTTGTTTGGTTTCTAACAAAAATACTGTATTTCTGAACTAAAAGCAATGGAGAGAAGGGCATAGATACTTAGTGGGACTTAATCCAGAGCAATGTAGCAGCAAGGAATTACTAAAACGGAATGAAGGCAGAACATGCTGGTGGGACAGGAGGAAAGTAAAAGGAAATAGAGGAAAGAACCAGCGGGTGAAGGACATTTATAGAGGGCATGTACATATGTAAATATATTTATATATGATGGAGTAGATTATGTGCATGTATCTATATGTAAAGAATTAAGGTAGCAGATGGACATTGGGCCTCGACTCAAATACTTCCTCAACAGAAGAACATTTTGTCCTAATACTCCAGCATTCTGTGGTGCTCACCTTCCCGACGCTATTGCTAAAGACAAAATAGGTGCATAAGCAAGTGTGGTAAAGAAAGCTGATGGTATCCCGTCTACCAAAAGATATAGTATCTGGGGTTTTAAGGCTTGAAGATAAACAAGCAGCCATCTAGCGGAGAAGCAACAAAGCCCACATATAAACACACCAATCTGTGTGATCACAAGGTGTCTATGGGAACAGGTATCAGGCATCTAAGATCCAGAACAAAACCATACTCAATGTGAATTGGGGGTTTGGAGGGGTATGGCGTGGAGACCCAAAGTCCATTTGTAGACAATTGGATATCCCTTGATAGAAAAGTCAAAAGGTAGAGCCAGAGTGCCGTATAACACTGATGAAACACACAACTTTCCTCTATTTCTTTGGTGCTTCCTTCACCCCATTATCATGGCCTCAATTGCACTTTACAAATCATATTAGACTGGACATGTGTACTGCTACAGAGAAGAGCCCGAAACCCAGGGAATCCAGAATAGATAAGCCCCTCAGGACCAACCATGAGATAGACATACCTGGAGGAAGGGGAAGGTGCAGGAGGGTGGGGGAAACGATCACAAGGATCAACATATAACTCCCTCCCAGGGGATGAACAACAGAAAAGTGGGTGAAGGGCAATGCAGGACAATGTAAAATATGAAAATAATCATCTATAACTTATCAAGGGTTCATGAGGGAGTGAAGGAGGGAGGGAGAGGCAAGAAATGGGGATCAGATATCAGGGGCTGAAGTAGGAAGAAAATGTTTTGAAAATGATGATGACAGCATATGTGCTTGAAACTGGATGAATGTATGGATTATGATAAGAGATCTAAGCCCCCAGTAAAAACATTTAATAGAAAAGAGGGGAAAAAAAAGAAAATGATGTTGGCAGCAAATGTGCTTGACACAATGGATGAATGTATGGATTGTGATGAGATGTAAGAGCCCCCAATAAAAATATTTACCACATATACTTGAGTATAAGTTGACCCAAATATCAGCCTAGGCACCCAACTTTACCACAAAAACTACATTAATAATGTGCTGAAAAAACCAGCTTATACTCGAGTATATATGGTAATAGTATTTCTCAATAATGCTTATTACTAATTTAAATTAAGATTATTTTGTGAAGTAAAGGTTTACAGAGAATAACCTAAAATACTTAGGAGTAAATTAATTTTCATTTAATTTTAAGCATATAGTTTAGTTTCTACTTTTCTCAACTAAATAAAACAAATTTTTCTTTTTTTAGGATTTGTTCATACAGATATGACAAAACACTTGAAAGAAGAACATTTTAAGGAAAATATTCCTCTTGGGAGGTTTGGAGAACCTTTGGAAGTGGCACACGCAGTTGTATTTCTTTTAGAGTCACCATATATCACAGGGCATGTTCTAGTAGTAGACGGAGGATTACAGCTCATAATATAGATGGTTCCATAATAATGATAATCAAGAGCATAGCTTGGCAATCATCCCTACATGAATGAAAACTATTCACACTCCAGGTGTTCATTTTTATCTTTATAGAAGTATACTTGAGAAGAATAATGTGTGGCCAATAGTGTTTTCTAAAGGTAATGTGTATTTTTTATTATCTTACAGGATATAGCAATTTCTATATATAGCCACAAATGATATAAGCAGGTCTTGAACATGACTAGTAGTCACAAATTATTTTCTCACGCTGAATTTTCTAAACATGTCATCTTTATAAACTATTGCCAAAAGAAGGTATTTTGAGGATATGTTGTCTGTTGATCCTTTTAGCACCTGTTTTCTTAGTTACCTAATGCTGCTGTAACAGAGATACAAGAAGAGACTTCTAGGCCAGTCCAAATGCAGTGCTCTAGAGGAAGACATCCTCTCCTCTCTGTGGTGTCTTGGGGACAAGCCTTATCTCCATTCAGCATGTGTGTGCCTGGCTCCCCTTTGAGCTCATCTAGCATTAATAATCCCCTGGGCTAGGAGAAGGAGCCCTGGTGGCACAGTGGCTACTCGTTGGGCTGCTAACCACAAGGACAGCAGCTCAGAAAGCACCAGACAGCAACTTGAGGGGAAGATGAGGCTTTTCACCGACGTAGAGTTACAGTCTCCGAAACCCAGACTCGTTCTACCCTGTCCTACAGGATTGCTATGAATCGCAGCTGATTGGAAGGCAGAGAGTTTGGTTGCGCCTCGGCAGTTCTCAACACAGTGAACCTGGTTTCAAAAGATGTGTTCTGCTCCCGATTTTTTTCCTTGTTGGATGGACACCGTTCTTTACTCTTAGTTCCCTCTCTCTTTTCCTCTTGTAAGAGTAAACAAAGGTGTTACACCCCAGGGAAAGTCCCCTAAGGTAAGATCAGGGCTGTGAGCCAGAGGACAGGTGTAGCATCTCACCCAATCCCGTACCGCAGATGAGATCCTGTGGAATGATTGTTGTCGTGAGCTAACTCCCAAACCACACGATGTAACTGCCAAGCACGGAGATGCAGGGGCCAGCCACGCTGACGCAAATTCTGAGAGACTTACTTTGATCCGTACTACTACTATCTGTTCACCTGCCATCGACTCACTTCTGCCTCGGAGGTCCCAGGAGGGCAGAGGAGAACTGCTCTCTGGGTTTCTGCCGTGGTAAACCTGGATGGGAGCAGAAAGCTTCAAATTTCTCCTTGAGAGTGGCCGGTATGTTTGAACTATGGACCTGGTAGTGAGCAACCCAACACCAAACCCACTACACCACCCGGGCTCCTTTCAAACCACACTGATTGCCTTTGCCTCAGTGACTTAAAAAAGAATTCAATCTGTAATACCCACTGAAGTTCAACATTGTGTGCAAAAATGTACCCGATATGATCAATTTTTATATAGGTTGGAAAACACAGTATTGGTTATGAGTCAGGAACTGATGATGTCTGATGTCTTTGAGTGGTTACTCATGATTAAGAAGATGGGCCAATGAATCTGCAATTTTAAACGTGGTATAGTAGATCCATTATATAGAAATGCCCAAATGTGGCAAGATTGTGAACATGCGCCAACGATCCAGTGGCTTGACATGACATGAGGAGAGGCTTCTGCCAGATTCAGGACGGACGGCAGCTTACTGTCCAAAGTCTCAAAGGTCACCACCATACTATCTCAGGAAGCTTGCAGGCACCCAGCTCCCCTTCCTCAGCCTGGCCCCAAGCTATTTTGTAAATGTCAACCAGTTAGAATTTCTGTATTTCAACCCTCTAAACGCTTCCCTTTTACTTGAGGCCTTAGTTTTAATTTGAGTTAAGTTGATTAATTTGTGTATTTCTTCAGTAAAACTCTAGAATTTTACCAGGATTCACCCTTAAATTGTTTTAAATGTTTGTTATCGTAAAGCACTGCATGGGTGTTGTTTGGTGCTATAAACTCGGTTCGGACTCAGACCTTGTGTACAAAGTCAAACACCGAAACGCCCTAACCATTGTTGCAATGTTTGTGCTCTTTGCTGCATTCCGGGTCGTGGACCCTCTTCATGATGTTCATGAGGATGTAATCAAGAAAGTCCAGACTGTACTGTAGACACTCTACAGCTCAAACAACCGGATCCTTGACAGAGAGCATTAAAATGAAAGGGAAAGAGGGTGAACCTGTACATTAACAGGTGCTCAAAACAAACTATAATTAAAAACGGGCCAGATGAAACTATAACCAAACTCACTGCCATGGAGTCAGTCCCACCCTCTGGGACAAAGTAGAATTGGCCCCTCCCTGTAGGATCTCCGAGGCTCTATGTCTTTATGGAAGCAGCCCCTCACAGCTTTTTCAGAGGAGTGTCTGGTGGGTTCAAACTGCAATCCATGTCCGCACCCCCAGGGTGTCCCTTAGACTACATCACGTACACACGGGGAACAAGACATTAAGTGCAGTGGAGTGGTTACAGATCAGAAGAGTGGCTCTTTCAAAGGGGAGGGGCTGGCTGGGACAGAGGAGTTCGGTACAAAGAGGGCGTCTGGCTGCAAAGGCTCTCTTGCCTTGAGCTGGATGATGAGCAGTATTTGTTTTAGGTCAGTATGGTTTTCTTTTTTGAAAACTTATTTTCTAAATATCTTAACATTTTGAAGAAACTTTTGAATGTCCAGCTAGACTCTTAACAATACCTTGCAATACCACATATTTGTGTGGCCTCTACAAAACTGCTCTCATGAGAATGAGTAAAAAGGCAAATACTACGAAAGCATTCTTTTGAGAATTAGCCTGACAGTATTTAGTATTTTGAAAGTAGATGTGACCTTGCTCACCTTCTGAAAGGGTTCTGGGGAGCCTCCAGGTTCTCACACATTTTGAGAGGTAGTTTTTACTAGTTTTAAGTCCTGCCATCAATGCCCCAGCTTTTACCAAATACCTTTGTTTTCAGGGGAACTTCATGGAAAGCTAGTTGTTTCTCAGCTTTCTTCATTGCTGTGCAAAATTTAGCTACTTGAGGTATGCTGTCTACTTTCTAGTTATAAAAATGTGTTCTAAAATTGATTGTGGTAATGCTTGTACAACTCTTGTTGTTATGGTTGAACTATTGAATTGTGTGGTATGTGGGTTAAGTGCCAATAAAATTTGAAACAAAAAGTTATTGCATCAGTCTCTTCTCTTGTCCTTTTGGTTTTATGCCTTTAAAAATACCCTTTATGAGCATTTGAGGGTGTTTGGGGATGTATACTCAATGTATATGTGCTCATGGTATTATCTTTAACTTGAAATTACATGAACTGTTCCACAGGGCGTCTGAGGCAGTAAGATTGTTATAGAAGCAGACTGCTTTATCTTTCTTTCCAGAGTGGCTCCTGGGTGCGAATCTCCTTTTGGGTTAGTGAGGAATGCAGGCACGTCATGCCCAAACTTCTGACCTTCAGGATTGAAGATGTTTCAAGTCTGTAAGTTTGTGCTAATTTTTTAGAGCATTAGGAAGGTAACAAGTGAATATTCTGACCCAGAAAATTACAACTACTATTTGTTAAATATTTATTGATGTTAAATCCACATTACACCAGCACAACAATCCAAGGAAGTGTGATAATACTTTTTTGTTTTTTTAATATAAATACAACATGAAAGTTGGCAAAATAATGCTAGTTAATCCTAAACTCAGAAAATTAGCAAGTCACATTCAGAAAAATTTGGCAAATAAGATGCAATGGAAGTCATAGTTCTGCAATCTAGATAGCTCTATGAGACAGTTTCTTTGGTACCCTAAATTCATATTAGCATTGTACACAACTATAGCCAAAGAACCTTGTACCACCTGGCACCAATATCTGCCACCCAGTGATGACACCTCTTAATGATTTCAAACTTTGCTGATTGGTGTTCTAACAAAGAAGTAGAAAGCTGTACGGGTGAAGCAGTAATATGAAATATATGGAGTGGTACAGAGATATAAAATTACTTTAAAAACAACTACATACTGAAATGAGTGAGCTAAGAGTTCATTTTAGTATAAATAATGAAAGATAACACGTGTTTGCATAAAAATTACAGTGTTTTTCATAACAAAGTACCATTAAAACTTCATGCTTTATAGTATTTGGCCAAATTACCTTTTCTCCTTTTAAAGATGTATTGGTTCCAACTTAAACCGTCAAGTCTGGTCAGAATCAGCTCGATCTAGGAGATGCAGTCACCTGCATTTTAAGAGCTATCTCAGTGGAGATGCCATCACCAACTGCTCAGTACCCAGCATCTTAGAAGAAGCTTTCTGTAGGGATATGGACTAAAATTTCCTCTGCCATTTCTTGCTGCCATTGAAAAAAACTACACAAACACTACATTGTGGCACAAACCGATTTGCCTGCAGTCTCCATTTCTCACAAGCAGGCTAGGTCCTCGATGAGGCCAGTCTTGCAGTCTCAACCCATTTCAACTTGCTCTACACAGCCAACTTCTTCAACTACTGCGTATACTTCAGACACACTGAAATTTCCATTAGCACATGTGCTCTAAGTGCCCCACTGACCATTGTGCATGGCTGTGGGTTTCTCCTCCCCCCCTTTCCCCATCACCTATATATTATAGATTGATTTTAAAGAAAGGCAAAGAAAAGTTTCGCCTTTCCCACAACCCCTGTCCCCTTTCCTTTGATCTAAATGACTGGAGCGTAGCTGTCCTTCCTTCCCTCTTTCTCTTTCCAATCCCTTGCTTCCTCCAAATACCATAAGCTCTGGTCCAACTGGCTGACTTGGGTTCCTTGTGTGGAATGGACTGTCACACAGATCTGCTTTCTATTACTGATACTTCAATTCCCCTTTTAAAATGGTTTGTACATAAACTTCTGAACAAGGTAGCATGAAAAGAAAATTCTAGGCATAGAGAAAAAAGTTAAAGAACTTAAGTACGTAATCTTGTTAGGAAACTTTTGGTATTAATAAAATTTAAGGCAAGTAGTTTTTTTTTAATGAATTATTAAAAACAGTTTACAAAGACAAGGCATTTACTTGGACTTCTTTTTCCTTTTTTATCCATACATATTGCACTTGGTTCACTGTAGCTGTCTGAAACTGCTACCACTGTAGAATCATTTTAATATTATTTGTAGTACAATTGCCTTGTCATAAGCATTTCACTCTTATCATGTTACATAGCACCTACAGCTTGTGTTTCAAGGCACTTGTTGATAATACAAATGGTGGTTAACTGCGCACAACTGATTTCCTGTAGCATATTGGCATTTCAGACCACATTATTCATAGCAGTTCCGAAAGTTCTAAATTGGATGGTGAATGTGAATTTTCTGTGCACTGTGGACATTTCTATTATCATTACCTAATCAAAATTCTTAAGTTTGGTATAGTAAGGAAGGAAAATATTTTGTCGGGTACTTTTCCTGAATAGTCAAAGTTACGCTTCTGCCTGTTACATAATGTGACAAAGACCTATGGTTGGTCAAGGCAAAGACTATGTCAGGGTATTGGCTGGAACAAGAATGTCATCTCACAGGTCCTCACTCTCCACCAATCCTGAGTTGAATGTCAGGTGAGACGGGCTGGCTTCAGGCTGGAACGCAGCTTTGATGTCTAGTCCCTGGTCCGAAAGTGCTGCGTAGCGACTGGCTGAGGGCCGTACTTTTTTTGGCTTGGTGCTCTGTGGCTGCTGATGCCACTGGGCTACAAAAAAAAAATAATAAAAAAAAATTAAAATGTTTACCCAAGCTATCACTAGAAAGCCTTTAATGTTTCAAGGGAATATAGGACTTTGGGGGTTTTTTGGGATACATTGTTGTTGTTAGTGGCCTTCCCATTCTTCCTAACCCGTTGTGTGCACAGGAGTTTCCAGCCTGTAGGAGGCAGACCACTGAGTCTGTATCCCCAGGGGCTTCTGGGTCTGTTGTAACTGCCAACCTTGGCTACTACTTGAGTGCCTAACTGTTTGCACCACGGAAGGACCTCTTTGGATACATACCAAACAAGTATTCTTTGCAAAAACTTAACAGACACATCCATGGTGGGACAGGAGAAGTCTGCATCTTAGGTACACACTGCAGATTTACTATCTGACAGGATAGTGAAACTGTAACTGCCAGATCATAATGACAATGTATAATTGATAATTATTTTCAAGTAACGTCTACAGCACAAGACATCTTTTGAAAGTCACGAAGCTTCCAAATTCTAATCCTCTTCCCACAACCATTGAACTATTTTTTTTCTTTAAATAACTCAATCTATTGGGGCAAAGACCAGCTGCTCTACTATAATAATGAAACATTCAATCTATTGAGTGCCATAGTCATCATGGCAGGAATACGGATTGGTGTTCACAGTAACCAGTCAGAACGAATTAGACAGTAAGGAAGGCTGAGATCACAGAACCTTGCAGAACCTCATAAAGGTGTTTATTTAAAAGGAAAGTTTGCAATTAACTCTTGTTTTTTTTTCCTAGGTTTTTTTTTTTTGGGGGGGGAAGGGTCATTGGTTCACATAGGGCTTCTGTATGAGTTTGTAAATTCATCATGAAGTTTTCTTTAAGTTTAGGATGCATGTACACACATCTACATCACAAACACTCACAGATCTGCTTGATGGCTTAAGATAGAAGGATCACAGAAGCACTAAGCCACAAAAGCAGGCATTCCAGCGCGGCTGTGCACACATGTTGAGTGCCTGAGGACTCCAGGAGGGGTCTAATATATGAGGCCAGGTTAAAAGGCAGTCAGTTGCAGAACAGTCACAAGAAAATGTGGGGAGAAAAACCCAACACAACAACCAACAACACATGGTTATGCCTTTGCCTAATGTTAACTCCTCAGATGCTTGAGTAAGGAAGCCACAACTGACTAGCCAACAGAAGAGAAGTCAACATGCATATTTGCTAAGAATTCAAAGTTCCCGAGTGATACTTGGGTATCTGTTCTTCTGGGGTGGTTCACTATTAGTGTTGAGAAACTATAAAAATAGAAAGAGAGAGAGGAAGATGAAACTTAGAGCAACTCAAACACGACAGTTCTTTTAAAGATTTCCCGAGTTACAGGATTTGCTGTCCAGATGGCTCACTTGTTACACGGCAATGACTGACTCAGTGCAGGCAGGGTGGCACTCACTGTGAACATCCAGCCTGGCTGTGCAGGACACGATCCCGGCTTCGTTCTTGGCGGACACGGTGTACCAGCCAGCATCGTCCTTGGTGGCTCCCTGAATGAGCAGGCAGATATAGCCATGGTTATCCTGATGCATGCTGGAAGAAAGGAGAAAGCCATTAGGGTTCTAAATGTCTTAAAAGTGGCCCTGGACAGGAAGCGTCATTTGTAATTAGGTCATTAGAAGCAGAACTGTGCAAGCAGCAGATAATAGGTTTATACTTATTCCAGAGAGGCTGCTGGCCCCGTGAATGTTAATGGGAGAGCAGAGCAGATGTCAAGAGGTTGAATAAGTCTGCGTTCTTAATTTCTAGTCAAAGAAAATCACTGAATAGTCAACCCCCTCCCCCTTATCATCCTGGAAACAACTGAGTGACCTTTCTCTTGGGTTACAGAAATAAGTGATTATCATTTTGAATCCTCAGATTAAGTCAGAACACGTGTTTTAGGGAAGGATGACTTGATTCTGCTACCAGCACCATGACTTTTGCACACAGCGATGTTCGTGAGGTGCACCACGCAGTTTTCTGGGGTGCACAGCCTAAGAGCAGTGGGGGTTGGGTTACATTGTTGTGTGGTCTCACCTCACTCTGTCGGTGCTTTGAGTGAGCGACTCGTTTTCTTTCTTCCAAAATATCTGCGGCAGGGGCACTCCTGAAACACGGCACTCCAGCCGCACGGGGTAGCCATCGGCCACGCCGGTATTCTGCAGCTTCTCCACGAACACAGGCGGTTTGTGTGCTTCTTTAGCTGAGGGAACACGAGCTGGATCACGGATCAGCAGTACACCACAGGCTACTCAGAACTTTGGCAATTTTTAGAAAGACTGTCGGCACGCTCTTCCATCTTACATTTCCAATTGGAGGGTGAGGTGATCATCCTCTCTAAACCATCATTTTACCAAGCAAGGTTCCAATGTTCCATTCCACTCGTGTATTCCATCAATGAATTCAGGTCTAATAGTCCTACATGGCTCAGCCATCTGCTGCACAAGATGCCCCTGTGTGATGGGCGGCGCAGACTGCTCAGTCCTCACCAGCACTTGCGCGGCCCTGGGCACCGCAGGATGGCACCCGCGCGCCTCCCTCCCTGCCACTGGCTGACCACAAGCCCTTCTGGGGAACCCCTTCCACTGCTATCTGTATTTGTTCTGATCTCCACCGCATACATTAAGGATTTAGTTTAAAGGTGCAGAGGATGAAAGAGAGCCATTTTCACCCAAATTTAACAGGTTTAAAGAACTACTTATCAAGCGAGAACGTACATCCTCCAAGTCCCACAATGCAAGTTGTATTCCTTGGTAGGAGCTATGGAAGAAGGCAACTTATTATTTACCCTTGAAGGGAGAAGTCACCAAAATAGACAACTTTATTGTTACAGAACTAATTGCTGATGACAACAGGCATATTGTGACTCAATGGGTACATTTATTTTACTGAATCAGAAGTAGAAACAATTTTATAGAAAGAACAAAGCTCAATTATTTTCTAATAATGAATTTGAGGAAGTATGACTTTGTCCACAAAGGAGTCACTCCTCAGGGATGACAGACAGATCAAAGCAAAGCAAGGTAAAGCCAGGTGGAGAGGAAAAAAATCTTTAAATGCCTAACACTTACGGAGACTGTATTTTCATGGGCTTTACTTTGGCCCCTGATCCAGACTGTTAAGAGGGAAAGGGGATGACAGCCCACTTAGTAATCTTAGTTTACTTTTCCTGTTAAACCTTCCTCCCATCCCTCTTCTTTCCCTTTTGTCACCCCTGGCCTGGCCTCCTTGTAGTTATCAAAGCCACCAGTCTTCTGGTGCATAAAGTACCTTTCTTTTTTGTTTCTCCTTAAAACAATGGTGAGAGTAAATGTCTGTCTTTGTAAGACTGTGACATTTTGCTAAGCATCACGTTCTCTAGTTTTGTCTATGTCTGTGTATAAGAGGGTTGAACTTGTTCTTCATCGACGTGCTCATTTAATATTCTTTCTAGGCCCCAGATGGGAAAAGAGCAGGAGATGTGTTGGGTGAACCTTGATGCCTCAGTGATTTGCCAGGAAGAGCACTATTTTGGAGCAGTGCTATACAAGGTGCTGGTCATGCCTCAGATGCTGCTCACGATTTAACACTTACAAAACTCTGATGAGTTATTGTGATCCCCTTTCTTTATGTGGGGACTTGAGAGCAGGGATGGGTCTATATTTGCCCAAGGTCACACAGCGAGCAAAGTCAATGAGCAGGGCAGTGTGGAGCTGATGACAGCGGCTGAGCTTCCTGTGGAAGTAAGTGCTCACAGCAGCAGGCTGAGGTGACTGCTTCACCCAGGGCCTTCAATCCTTGGTCCTTAAGTGCAAGGCACATTTAACAGGAGAAAAATAAACTGTCCCTTTGAGGATAAATCATTATAGGAACGCATGAAACTGACTCCGGTGCAAAAAAACGAGTACTTTACAAATCTTTTCACAGCACGGCCAACATGGAGTATCACAGCTCACACAGGGATTTATGGCCTTTATGTCTGAAAAAACGTAGTGCTGTGATGAAGGTCACTATCCTATATCCTACTGAGGACCACTGCTATTTTATTTCTTGACACAGCTCAGTCTTGCACAATGTGGTTGGGGTGCTTTTGGAGTGTCCCCAGTTTAGAGGAGACCTGGGAAAGTCAGTAGGAGACTTCTTTTAATTGAGGAACATGACGCCCTCTGATTATTTCGTACAGTTGTTCTGAGTATTAACAGAGAAAATGTATGTGAAATATCCTGAGAAATAAAGTCTTCATTTATATACAACTTTTAAGGATGGGATGAACCTTTCCATAAGTATATTTTCTTTCTTATAAAAATTACATTTCCGTGGGCTGAGCCCCGGTGGCGTAGTGGTTGTTCGCGGGACTGCGGCCCACTGGGATGGAGGTTCAATTCCAGCAGTGGGCTCCACAGGAGCAAAGGCTGGGCCTCCTACTCCCACCACCAGAGGGCAGTGATGCCCCCCCCCTAAAAAAAACAATAAAAAAAAAGCAAAAAAAAAAAATTACATTTTCGTTTAAAGTCTATCTATAATTAAGACTTCATGTGGCCAATATCTACAATATGATCAATTAAAAGCAAACAAGTTTGACTCTGGCACTGTGGGTAAGTGATGATGCTTAAAACATTTGAATTTTGAACTCACTGCACACTGCATCACTTTAGGTCCTAGGGCTCTGTGTGTGTCTCACTCTAACAAATTCTCGTATATCAACTTTGGCTCTTAAAAGCCCACACCATTGCTGCTAGTTCCCCGTGTATCGCTAGCAAGGCCCATATACTGCACACACGGTAAAATGATCAGCCAGGTAAAAGGCTGTTAATGCTTTTTGTTCCCTTGGTCACAGCAGTGTGAGAAAATGAGGAGGAGTAATGACCACACCAAAGGAGAGAAAATGAACTTTCTGATTCGCTAGAGGCTTTCGTTATTGTTTGGTGTGATCAAGGTGATTTGAACTCCCAGTGGCTGCCTGCATGTGGCACAGTAGAAATGCCTCTCGCTTGCTAGATGGACGCTTTTCAAGGGAGCAGATTGCCAGGTCTTTCTCTCATGGAGTTGGAGAGGGGTCAGACCACTGACTGTTCAGTGAGCAGCTGAGTGCTTAACTGCCGCACCTTATAAACAGTCCTAATTGGTCCCGTTGATGACACAATCTGTTATTATTCCATCAACCTGGCTTTCCTTGTTGTTGGACAATGTAGGATAACGTTGCCTTTCTGAGCCTAACATTCCATCTTGGTGAGAGAAAGGGTACAGGGAGAAGCCTACCAGCAACCACGAGCTCCAGGCTGAAGGAGTTCTGTCCCGCGCGGTTGGTGGCTGTGCACGTGTAGATACCGGCGTCTCGGGACGTGACCGGCTGTATGACCAGAGAGTGCACCCCGTTCTCACGCACCAGCATCTTGTGGGCACTGTCGGGCCGTATGGGCTTCCCATCGAGCTGCCAGCTTAGATCTGGCGTTGGCAGCCCGCTGACCTGAATCAGAAAAAAAGGGTGTATGCATTTCTTTATGATTCCCTCAGAGGGAAGTCATTAATCACTGAGAGACCACCAGAATTTCCTCCTTCGGGAGTCTAGGAGATGGCTTTCCGTATTGTTACGCCTTTACTTAAAACCTTTCAATGGCTTCCTAAGAACGCACAGGCTCACGACTCAACAATTCTCACAGAGCAACCTATAGAGTGGTGAAATAAGGATTTGGAACAAAAAAAAAATCCCGTCGCCTTACTCATGCGTGTAACGGTGACTGGGTCGACGTCAGCACAGGGAGCTGAGCGCTGTGTGAAAATAAGCTGCCCAACCTTAACCACCCTACAAACACTCAGCTGGCATTTACAGATTACAAAGCGCCTACCACGGGGTTGCCAGTGTAGCAGACTTATTCATCCATCGACAGAGGGCTGCTAAGAGTAAACCAGGAATGCAAAATTGCCCAGAAAGCCATCTTGAGAAATTAGCATCACAATTAAACATCATAAAATCTTGAGATCATGGCAGCTGTGTTGACCAGAGACCAGATAAAAGCACATTTAATTGCTAATCACATGTTGTGCTGTGAGGAGTACGGATGGTTACCATCTGTCAGCTCTTGGATTCTGAGTAGGAGAAAGTGCCATTAAGGAAGAAGGGAAAGAATGGAAAGATGTCAGTTGGCTTGTTAACTGCTTCTTCTTTTGAAGTACCAGCCCCGACAACATCAGAGTCAAGGACTCGCATATTCACAGATTGCATGCCTGCTGCTGTGATGTTCACTTATACAGCCCCCAAAGGCCTCCCTCAGAAATGCAGTGAAAATGTAAAGAAAAAACACAGCAAGTGAATTTAAGTTACTGTGACTGCTCAAAGTATGAGGCACTTTGGAAGCAAACAATGGCAGTTGGCCAGCCTGGCTTCTGAGAAGGACCAGGTCAGGTTCCTGGTCAAAAGAAGACGCTTCCATGAGTGCTGCTTTACTGAGTGGATGGCCCTGGAGGTGGTGTTCAGGAGACACTTGTGGATAGCTGGGGACATTCCTTATATAACTTAAACAAACAGCTATCTACTGACTGAGGCCTTGCCATGTCTAGTAGAAGAAATGTCAAAGCACTTTGCACGCTGAAACTACCTATTCTCAGTGGACTGAGTTCACTGGGCATAGTCCTTCATATGAAGGCAGAGAGAAAACTCCCTTCCTCTGTAAACTCAATCTCACTGCCATCAAATTGATGCCGATCCATAGTGACCTGGAGGGCAGGGTAGAACTGGCCCCTGCAGGTTTCCAAGATTAACTACGGGAGTAGAAAGCCTCACTTTTCTTACCCAGAGCTGGCTGGTGGCTCTGAACTGCTGGCCTTGTAGTTAGCGGCCTACCTAGTAGCCATGTCACCAGGGTTCCCTATCTCCAAAGCCCCTGTTTTCACTCTAGCCTTCCCAGTTAGGAAGTAAAGAAACCAGGGTCTCAGAAGTGGAAAGAAGGTCATCGGTGGGGGACCTACGAGGTACCACTGAGTCAGTGCTGACGTAGCGATCCCATGCACAACAAAAGGGAATACTGCCTGTGCTGGCCAGCCTCACAACTGTAAATTGGATAGTCATATTGGAATAGATTTTTGGTCTGGGAATGAGGTGGGGTGAGGCAGGAAAGCACACTTGTTACTCAGTTTCTAGAAATGTCCCTAAGAGGTTAAAAGAATATGAGGCAAGGAACTCAAGGCAATGTAAGATGTTTCTTTAGTACTTGGCTTAATTTCAAAATACTTTTTTTTCTCTCTCTCAAAGCTTAAATACACTGACTTTTTTTTTACGTTCTTGAAGTAGATTAGCACTCCATCTGTTCATGTAGGAAGATTTTCCATCTTTTATTTATCCAAGTCAGATCATAAATCAACAAGCAGAAGTTGCTCGTTTCCAAGACTCTTGTTGGAAGGCAGGTACTTCCAGGACACGTCTGTGCCCTGAAATGCAGGGAGTCTTGGGGAAATGGGGCTCTGCTTCACGTGACGGTACTAAGTGAGACTGCAGTGACGTGAGCATGCACAGTTTTTGGTTTCCAGGGGCATAAAAATGCTATGATTATGATTACACTATATTGTGCTCAGTAAGTGAGCCAGAACATCATGAAAAAGCCGAAATACGGTGGGAATTACCAACATGTGACACTGTGAAGTGAGCACATACTATTGGTACAGCAGTACAGGCAGACTTGTACACACAGATTTTTTCAGAATCTTCAATTTCTAAGAGATGCACTATCTTCAAAGTACAAGAAAGTAAAGCACAGTAAAGTGAGGTATGTAAAGAACTACTCATAAAAATTAAAATATAGTGTAGTTAATTTACATATGCTCATTATTCAGATGGACTTTTTTGTTAATGTTTTTTTCTCCCAAATCTGTCGGTATAGCTAAGAATTTCTTTTAAAAATGTAGAATTTTCTTATATACTAGTCACAATCCACTGTATACATAAAGTTGAAAATAATTCACTGGTATCATCAAATAAGCTATTTCAATGAATTTTTCTGATTGTCGCAAAATATGCATTCGTATAGACTGAGAATGCATGTACTCACATAAAATATACCCCCAAACTTACATATTTACCCTGTAAAAAAGAATTATGTTTGAAAGGAAAAAATATATATTTTTTGTAGGCATCACTGCCTCAGGTGGTTGTGGGCGCTACCCAGTGCTGCTCCTGAGAGCCGCCGCTGGATTTGAACTGCCAAGCCCGCGGGCTGCAGTCCCGCACTCAACCACTTATGCCACCGGGGCTCAGCCCTAGGAAAATATTTTTAAGATGATCAGTGTTTATACATTTGTGCTTAATTCAAAAGGCCAGATTTTCTTGTTCATGAACAAATCATGCCCAAATCTTTTTATATTTCAGTTGGTATTGAGTAGCTGAGTTCTGCAAGACCCAGGGAGAACCAGCAGAGGGAGCCCACAGAGTTCTTAAAAAGTTTAGCCCTATTTAATAGTCAGACTTAAATAAGATGTGTCCATAGAGGAGTACAAAACACACACACAAAAACCCTTAAACTGTTTGGCTTTGAACTGTGAGAAAGTTATCAGACTCATAGTCTGATATGGAATCTCAAGTGCAAACACCTAATTAGGACCCTTCCATCCCCATTCCTGGGAGACACATGTAAAAACAAAACAAGGAGAAGCCCTGCTCGTTAAGGTCAGTGACAGAAAGGCTTCGCTGTAACTTCATTCAGAAATAGAGAAGGGTAGGAGTGGGTAGGAGATGCATAGGTACAAAGTTGGTATAAAAAAGAGGCTGAGCCCCGGTGGCATAGTGGTTGTCCATGGGACTGTGGCCCACTAGGATGGAGGTTCAATTCCAGCTCCACAGGAGCAAAGGCTGGGCCTCCTACTCCCACCACCAGAGGGCAGTGATGCCCTAAAAACCAAAAAAAAAAAGAAAAAAAAAGAATGACGACAAAGCAATTGTTACGGCATGTGGCAGTCATCAAATTGACTGCTTCAATAAGATTCAACACAGCACATAAAGGTATAAGATCCCCCAGTGTCCTCTGGAGCATGGTATATACAATTCTGAGTAAACAATCTATTTAATCAAGTGCAGGGAAGCAGGAGTGTGGCCATGCATTAGCAGACAGCAACAAACGCTTACTTTGCAGTCCATTCTGCAGAGTTTCCCTTCTTGAACAATCAGATCTCCAGGCGCCTGCACAAAGTGAGGTCTGAAGAACCGCTCCTGAATTGGTTCATGTTCATCAACGCTTTCTCTTGATCTTGAACGAGGCCTTCACATAAGAGATGCAGGTAGGGAGAGAGACAGACCGGTAGGTTATTTTCAGGTTTTTAATTAGTTTCTTTTAAGAAAAATCTTGTGAACATGGAAGAGAAGCCAATTCGGGTTGAGAGACATGGAATTGGGAGGGGGGAGGGAGAAGGGGGGTGGTGGTGGAAGCGCAATGGTGACGGGAGAGTAGGTCGCTCATCTACCCAGGGGGAGAGTACTGGTCTTGTCCCCACATAATGGGAAGTGGCATGCTGACCCCAACATGATGCACCAAACCATGAGGACAACGTGGCCACGTGGAAGAATGCATGGAAGAAGAGCTCCAGGGATGACCCCAGCCAGGGCCAAATTGACCCCCTCCCTGGAAATGGGTGTGGTGGAGAACGGCAGCTACAGGTGGAGGAGCCAGGTCAGAAGGGAGGAAGAGAGAGGCCCATGCTGGCTCTCAGGCTCAGAGGATGACACCCCTGCGGGGAGCTAACGGGACACAGCGGACTGGGCGACTGACAACAGCACGTGTCACGTCATCTCACTGGAGCAGACTCACAGAAGACCTTTCTGAGGTCACCTGGTGGGGGGCTCTGCGGACTGAACCCCGCACAGAGGAGTGAACCAAGAAGGGCGCATATCAGATCCGGAGCAAGGCAGAGCTATGAAGATCCCAAGGAGTCCCCAAGGGGGAGCTCCAGGCTGGGAGAGGCAGCTTCTGCACAGGCATAAAGGCCAGCACACGGACCCGGGATTTTTGTTTATTTCTTCTCTTTTAAAAAGTTATATCGGTTTGGGCTATTTCATAGTCGGTGTGCCCACTCATATAGGACAGACATGGGAAGCATGCTCGAGGAAAGAGCAGCAGGACCCACAGTCCCCGGGAGACCTGGGGGGTGAGGGCGGCAGGGGAAGTTGCTGGTGAACAGGATGCACTGAGGAAGGACAGGGGAACACCTGGGGTGTTGGGAGTCATTAACAAGGAGGAGCTAGGAATCCGAGGGGCTGTGTGTGTGTCGGAGCAACAGCAAACTAGCTACGAGGAGGTACCAAGAGGCAGAAATAAGGGGAACATGATGGTGGGGCAGGAGGAAAGTAAAAGGAAACAGAGGAAGAACCTAGGCGGCAAAGCAATGGATAAAGGTATAAACATAGTGGTATATATATGTAAATACATTAATCCACAAAAATAGTGGTATTAGCTTATGTACATATATTTGTATGGCAAACCACTGAGGTAGGGGATGGTCTTTGAGCCTCTATTCATACCCCTCTCAGTACAAGAACACTTTGTTCTAACAAATTGGCAGCTCAAGATGCTCACCCGCCTGACACAATCTCTGAAGACAAAATGGGGCATACGCAATTTTGTGAAGAAGGAGCATGGTGCCTGGCTATTAAAAGATATAGTGCCAGGGGTCTTCAAGGCTTGCAGTTACAGAAGCTGCCATTCAGCAGTGAAGCAACAAGTCCACATAGAAGAAGCACACCACTGGTGTGATCCTGACGAGCCCTAGGGACCAGGTAATAGGCAGCTAAAGACACATAACAAACAAACTATTGTTGAGAACAAGGGAGGTTGAACCAAAGTCCACTTGTAGACAATGGAACAATTCCACACAGAAGTGCCACAGGGAAGCGATGAGTCAACCAGGGTGCAGTAAAGCATTGATGAAGCACACTATAGTCTCCTGTTTTTTTTTTTTTTTTGAGGCTTCCTCATCCCCCACTACCATGACCACAATGCTGCCTCTCAATTAAGACTAGATTGGAGTATGTACACAGGAGTAGATAAGAGATGGAAACTCATGACACACAGAATCCAGAACAGGAGTGGAAATAGTGATACCAGAAGTGTAAGGGAAATAGGGGGAGAGGGAGAAAGGGGAAACTGATCACAATGATTGACACATAACTATGCCCCCCTCTATAGGGGGGAGAACAAGAGAGAACAAGGGGAAAGGAAGGCAGTGGTTGGTGTGAGATCAAAATAATAACACTGTACAATCAATGTATCAGGGGGTTATGTGGGTGGGGGGATAAAAAAGAGGAGCTGATACCAAGGGCTCAACAGAAAGTAAATGTCTAGAAAATCATGAAGAGAACATTTGTACAAATATGCCTGAATCAATCGATGTATGAATTATGATGAACTCATATGAGGCCCCAGTAAAATGATTTAAAAAGAAAAAGAAAAACCCCGTGAAGTTGACTCTGAATCACAGTGATCCTGCAGGCAGAGTAGACTGCTCATAGGGTTTCCAAGAGCCCTGGTGGCGTAGCAGGCTACTCAGGCTGCTAACTCCACGTCAGCAGTTCAAGACCACCAGCCACTCTGCAGGAGAACGATGAGGCTGGCTGCTTCAGCAAAGATGTGCAGCATCAATGAGGAGCCACAATCGCCTCCATGGCCCAGAAGCAGGCTGCCACATCTTTCTTCTACAGAGAAATTGGTGGGGTCCAAACTTTTTGATAGCAGGGGATCCACCTGTCATAACACATGGGTATAATAGAATTTCATATCTGAAAACCCCATGGTTCACAGGTCTTAGATAAAAAAGCTAAAAATGCAAAACCGTAGTGAATTTTGAAGCTTATTATAAATTTAGGAAGCTACTAATTGCCAATCTTTTAAAAATCGTATCCTAATTTTGAAAGCCAGTTGAACCCATAGAAGGAGCCCTGGTGACATACTGGCTCACATCGGGCTGCTCCCGAAGGGTCAGGCATTCCAAACCAGTAGCTGCTCCTTGGGAAGAAAGACAAGACATTTTACTTCTATAAAGAGTTATGGTTTCAGAAACGCACAGAGAAACTCCTATAAGGCTACTGCTATGTTGGGAGTGAGTCTGGTTGGGGTTGGAGTAGGAATCATAGAAGAGGAAATGAGAAAATGTGGGGTGGAATACGATTTTCTCCTAATAATATTAGGATTTATTAGAATAGGAGTTGTTAGAATTTATATGAATAGGAGTTTCACTGGCATGGTGACTATAGGTTGGGCTGCTAACCACATGGCTAAGGACAAGGGCCCTTGTATCCCATCCCAGGGTTGGTCTCGGGACCCTACTCGGTGCCACAGGCCCGCGATGAGTTGGAAGGGCCCATGGCAGCGAGGGTGGAGGGTGTGCATGTGAGAAGTAGCAGGAGCTATTGCTCATTTGCTACCAAATCGTTTTCAGCAGACATCACTATCATTTCCACTGCGATTTTAAATGACAAATTAATTATTTAATATTTTTAATATCCCCTCAATGCAATTTCATTTCCATATTAACCCAGAAAGCATTAAATATCAAGAAGATTTCCTTTGCAGCAATTATCTATAAGCTTATGCACATTATTTGCTTTCAAGTAAAATTGTGCAAATCTCCAGATTTCTGTCTATTTCTCTTTTAAATACATTGCTAGAGATATCTTTTTTTTGGGGGGGGGGCATCAATGCCTCTGGTGGTTGTGGGAGCTACCCAACCTTGTTCTTGAAGAGCTGCCACTGGATTTGAACCACCAAGCCCGTGGGCCGCAGTCCCGCACTCAACCACTAAGCCACTGGGGCTCAGCCCACTAGAGATTTCTTTTTATTTCTTTTTTTCTTTTTTCTTTTTATTTATTTATTTTTTTAGGCATCACTGCCCTCAGGTGGTGGGAGTAGGAGGCCCAGCCTTTGCTCCTGGGAGCCGGAAGTGAACCTCCATCCCAGTGGGCTGCAGTCCCGCACACAACCACTACGCCACCGAGGCTCAGCCCTAGAGATTTAAGAGCAATGTAATTCAACATAATTTCAAGAAGGACTTAAGAAGAGAAGACAATATTGAATGCAAATTCTTTCAGTAATCTAGAAGGCTGATTTTTAAGAAAAATGGTTTTGTTGTGGTTGTTGAGACTATACACAACAAAACATACACTAATCTACATATATAAATACATCTACACTGACGGGTGAAAGTTTACCAAGTAAATTTCATTCCACAATTCACATCCTTTTGTTTTGAGACATTGATTATAACTCTATCATGTAACAACAACATTCTTCCCCTCTTCCTTCCTGTGTCCACTCTTTCCCTTTGTCCTTGCCGTCTGAGTTCTAGCCCTGAAAAAATGCAGCTCTCTTGATCTCATATGGTGAACTGTACTAATGAGCAACTCTCTGGTATTTTTCTTCACCTTATAGGCCTGTTCTTTGGTTGGAAACTGAGTCATGGAATGAGTTCCAGGCTTAATGGAACATCTAAACCAGTGGTTCTCAACCTGTGGGTTGCGACCCCTTTGGGGATCGAACAACCCTTTCACAGGGGTCGCCTAAGACCATTGGAAAACAAATATTTCTGATAGTCTTAGGAACCGAGACATCACTCCTCTATCCGTCTCCAGGTGGTCTGCCAACATGCAAGTACACCCACAAATGAGTCACCGGCATGATGACATCATCACGTCAAATCCATCACATACACTCCATACAAATACAGGTGTATGTGGCAGGTTGGTGCCATAATGTACTTATGCAAACCAGTCACTCATGTGTAGAGAGCAGCTACTCTGTTAAAAGCAGCTACTGTGTTGAAAGCAGCTACTGTATTGAAAGCAGCAGTACTGGAGGTAAAAACCACACTTCATTAATTAGAATTACTGAGGAAATGTAAACTTATGTACTGTAAAATCATCAACTAGTTAAAAAATATATATCTACCACTGAACTTACTCTAGATGCTGATGGGTCTTTATATTCAGCTGTGGTTGATGTGAATACTGTGAGAGTAATGGGTATGTAAACCCAAAACACAGAGAATGGTAAATCACAGGAAAC
>PVJH01030279.1:0-25062 GCA_004026705.1 Nesogale talazaci
TGCAGGTGTGTCTCCTTAGGGACTCTGCTACACCCCACGCCTCACCATCCACGCCAAGGCCACTGACCCCTCACCTGGGAGTGGCCTGGCGTAGAGACAGGGAGTGGGCAGGTGGGACCGGCCGGGGTGCACAGGGGAGGGCAGAGCCCGAGCCTGAGGTCACCCAGCAGCACACCTGGGTTCTGAGCCAGGGCCTCCTTAATACATGCGCTTCTTTCCTCCGTAAAGCTTGCGCACTACACCCAGCTGGGCCACCAGGCACCCAGGAGGGTGAGAAGCAGCTGTCCTGCGCTGGCCAGTGAGGGAGAGGCCACTGGGGTGATGGGGGTGGTGCTGTGTGTCTGATGGGCAGTGACTACCGCAGTGCAAGGCCCCCCCCCCCCCAGGAGACTCCAGGTAATGGGGAGCAGATGACACTCTGAGAATCCTAGCCCAGCTCCCTCACCTCTTGCTCAGAAACCAATTAGGACCAGGAAGCTGCCCACAGAGACGCTGAGAATGTGGGGAGGAAGAGGGGCCTGCGGGGAGGGACACCTGTCTTCCTGTGAGTCACGGGCTGGAACAGGCAAGATTCCAGGGGCAGAGATCACCACCACAGCCCCACAGGCCAGAGGACGGGTGTTCACCTGTGAAACCTCGAGCACCCCTGCCCCCTGCGCCCAGGAGGGAGTCAGACTCTGACTCAGCCCTCTGATGCCCCGGGCTTTTCACGGCACTCAGCCACCAGCCGGCGATGCAGGCCACGGACTTGCCCTCTCCAGACAGCCGAGTGCCCAGGCCCGCAGACATGGAGGATGGGGGCTGCGGGCAGCAGGGTGTCCCCACAGAGTGGGCCCACGGAACCCTAAGGGGAGGGCCCGCAGGGGCTGGTTTCTCTGCAGCCGCCGCCTGGCCTCGCTTCCCAGACGGCCGAGTGGACTGGGAAGAACCACTGTGGGGCCGGTATGTGTCTCACAGCCCAAAGCCGTGCTCCTCAGGGGGACAAGTCCCTGCCAGCCGGGCCACGCCCCAGGGGCGCACGTGTATTACTCCGCACAAGCCTCCTGCCGCCGCCGCATCTGCCCCGAGTACGGGACAGAGCAGCTCTGCTGCGACTGTCACTGCGGAGCCGGCAGCCTCACTTCTCTCCCGGGGAACAGCTGGCAGATTCCAACTGCCGACCTTGTGAGCAGCTCGAAGCTTAACGCTGCCCTCCAAGGGTCCTTCCCCCTCTGGAGTCCGGTTTCCTGCGCCCCCTGTGCAGATGCCATTCTGAGTTTAGAGAAATGCGGATTGAAGCAGGTCAGGACAAAGGACACGGAGGTGCTCCTCCACCCCTTGTTGGCTTGCTCTGTTCCAGGGAGTCTGGAAAGTCGAGGCCCCTTTCTGCTGGGCGTGCTTCTGGAAGGCTCTTGGTGCCAGGGGCCGGCTTCAGGTCTGAGCACAGGGCGGACAGTGGGCGATGGGGTCTTTCTTGTTCTGCCGATGGACAGATGGATAGACGGACGGACGGACGGATGGCTGTGCAGCTGCAGCGTGGCTCGTGGAGAGAGCAGGCCCCCACTGGCTGCATGGACTTGCATCTTTGCTGCAGGCGCGGGCTCACGCTGGGGTTCCGCTGCTGGGTAGCGTCTCGGCTCCCCTCCATTGCGGTCTGAAGAACACTAACTCCATGGTGTCATTTTTTTTTTAATGTGGTGTGATGTGGCTGAGTTTACAGAGCAAATTTGTTTTCTGTCCCCACGTGGCACAGCCTTCTTCCAACATGCCCCTGGCACTCCGTCTCCCTGTGTCCTGAGGCTGCTTGGCTCTCACAGAGCCCCATGAGCCCGGCTGTGTTTCTTGGTTTGGCTTGGCCTTTGCCCTCGACTCTACCTGGGGCCTCTGACCGTGATCCCTTTCGGAGTGGCCGAGAGGCAGCTGGGCACCGTCTAGTGTGGGGGGCGGGGAGCCCCGTGTCTGTCAGTCCTGGCCTAGATCCGTGTCACACCTCGTTGTGCTGAAGGAGACCAGCGGTGGCCTTGCCCGGGCCTTCAGGACCCCAGTGTTGGTCCCCAGAGTGGGATGTGCAGCACTGTCCTTGTGGGCTTCACTGTCCTTGTGTCCTTCAATGGCTGTGTGTCTCTGACACTAAAGCCCCCTGTCAATTTCCACAACCATCGTTGGGACTTTAATTGTGATTGCCTTGAATCGATACACTGCCGAGAGAGAACGGAGACCTGCGCTCTGCCAGCCCGAGGGCTCCTCCCGCTTGAGTGCTCGGGACCGGTCTGACATACCAGTTAGGTGTGCAGTGAACGCCCCGGGCAGTGTGTGGCTACGACCAGGGCTTCTAATCCCCATGGAAACCACCAGAAGCTCCACAGGACAAAGATGAGGCGTTCAGTTTCAGAGACCCACAGGGCAGCTCTGCCCTGGCCTGGGGGTCCTGGGGGTTCGAGGTGACTGGAAGCAGCGAGGCTCTTTCTCTCTCTCTAGGTATATGTACTTATGTCTTTGGTGCTACTGTAAACAACATTTTTTTTTTTTTAGGCATCACTGCCCTCAGGTGGTGGGAGTAGGAGGTCCAGTCTTTGCTCCTGGGAGCCGGAATTGAACCTCCATTCCAGTGGGCCACAGTCCCACGCACAACCACTACGCCACTGGGGCTCAGCCTATAAATAACATTTTTTAAAAGAAATGTATCTTTATACTGAGGGGAGGGTAGAAAAGTCAGTGGCCCTTGTACTGAGCCCTATTCAGTGGCAGCTTATTGTTCCACTGGATTAAGGAAGACATTGAGGAAGTAAAAGCCATTTGGGACACTCTGAGTGTGGGTGCCTTGTGATGGGGAGGAGAGATGAAATGGAGAGTGAGGGCGGCCCTCACACCCTCTGTCTTGCCTCAGACTAGGTCCTGGCACTTGGAGGCTAGAGAGCACCCCTCTCGTTCCTGCGCCTTGGGATTGCTGGCGCCCACGTAGTGATCGCGGACCAGCAAGAGGCGCCACACGCCCGGCCTGCCGGCGAAGACGGCGAGCTGCACGCCCCTGACCCTCCTGGCCAGCCCGGCTCCGCCCCGACACTCCCTGCACACAGCTTCGCAGGAGGTAAGCCAACAATGCTGCCTTGTAAGCCTTCCCTTTCCACTCTTCATCTAGAAAGACAAGTGGCGCTGTCCTCCCAGCTTGTGTGGACACATGTGTGCGCACGCAGGAGGGAAGGCCACCTGGCGTGCAGGCTCACCCCCCCATCCCCACCCCCTGCCCAGCTTTCTGTTTTTGCCCAGTGCTTCCCAGCGATATCAGTCAGTTTTGTAAGTGTGCTCTTCAAAAGCCTCGGACACAGGGCTTGGTCCAGTCGGTGAAGCAGACGTCCCGCACCTCGGGCATTCCCCTGGCATGGTGGCTGGCAAAGGCATGTCCAGGCAGGGCTCTGTTGTGACCTCTGGCCCACCGGCCTTCCTTCCCACTGGGGCCCGGCAGGGGCGTTCCTGGGCTGGCAATGACTCCATGTTTATGTATTTACCTGGGGAAAGCTGTAATCATGACTAGCCGGCAGTCTTCGGGGAAGCGCTCTAGCTTCAGGAGGGGCTGGCCCAGGTTGCATTGACCCCGCTGTGCTGCCAGGGGTCGTCTCTGGGGGCCATCCCCACACCCCTCTCCAGGGCTTCTCCTTCCTCAGGGAGAGTCCGAGGCAGCTGGGCCAAGAGGGGCGAGTGTGTGTGGCGTGCCCAGAGAGGCCCGAGTGGGTGTCCATAGACTGCAGGACGTGACTGTGAGTGTGCGCCTGTCACATGCAAGCGTGTCTACACACAGACAGGAAGTAAAGGGCCCAATGTTGCTGGCACTCATGTGTGAACACCAACTGCACGCCAGCACGCGTCTCTCTTGTCTGGGCCGGGCCCTGGGCCTCTGGGAGTCTCGGGGTCCAGCGGGGAGCGAGAGGGGGCAGACCGAGGAGGAGGGGTCGGGGCCCGCCCTGCATGCCAGCACTGACCTTCATGACGGGCTGGGCGAAGTATCTGGCGCTCCAGTCGCAGAAGCCGGTCTGCAGGGCAGCCGAGACAAAGCTCTTGTGGCCGGTGGGCACGGCGTCGTCGGCCTCGTCAGCGGGCTTTGGGCAGCGGAGACAGAAGCAGCAGTCAGCTGGCTCTCGCCCCTACTGTCTCCAGAGGCCGGCCTGCACGCAGGCCTGAGGCACAGACGCGCAGGCTCGGTGGGGACCCACGGGAACGGGCAGGGCCACCCCACTCACAGGGGATCTGCTGAGGGACCCTCAGGGCCCTGCGGCCACCATGAGCGGGGCCTGGGCTCCCTGGCTGTGTGGGCCCCACATGCCCGAGGGCTGCAGCTGAAGGGGTGTGGGGGGCCGGGCACCACCAAGACGGTCTCCTACCTGGTCTGGACCCTTGTCGAACATCTTGCGCGTCCGAGGGAACTGGTGGGAGTGGGGCGTGTACTGGGCCCCCACGGGGCCAGTGGTGCCGGGTCGGCCTGCAGGCAGGTCCCGGCTGGCAGGCTGCTTGGCCACGTCGTTGGTCAGGCTGGAGCTGCTGGTACTGGATGTTGGTGGGGAGCCCCTGTCAAGGAGAGCACCAGGCTCAGCAGGCCGTCATTCCTGAGGCCCCGTGTCCTGCCCGGACCCGCCCATCTTGGAACATCAAGCGTGCACACAGCATGTGTTTCAGTGAGGACGGTGCTGAGTTTGTGTGTGCATGGAGCATACATGTCAGGGTGGGGGTGAGGACAGGGTGTGTACATGGAGTATACATGTCAGAGTGAGGACAGAGGGTGGGTCCGTGCGTGCATGGTGTGTACATGTCAGGGTGGGGTCGAGGACAGGGTATGGGTTCATGTGTGCATGGAGTGTACAGGGCCTGGGTAAGGAGCCCTCAGTGTACACAGAGTGCACCCATCTGTGGGTGAGGACGGTGTGTACAGGTCAGATGGCTGAGAACAGAGTTCAAGGCCCCCAGCAGGGGGACAGACAAGGCAGGAGGTCGTGTCCAGGTGAGGCTGTGCACCGCTGTCAGGGACACTTACCCCACGGGGTGGAGGTGGGCGCCCTTGTTGGTGGGGCTGGCCGGGGCCGACTGTGTGAGGGAGGAGGTGTCCAGGATGCGCTGGGGCCGGGCATTGACCGTGGCCTGAGGAGCAGAGGTACAGTGACTAGGGCTGGCCTCACAAGACCAAAGCAGCGGTGGGGGCACTGGGGGGCTTCACATGGCGGAAAGTCACGTGCTGAGAGCATCGGAGCCCATCACAACGCCCCGTGAACATTGGGGACCCTGAGGGGCTCCTCTGAGTGGGAGGTGCCCAGCCTCCAACACCCCTCGCTGGGCATCGCTGGCACAGCGGGGCTGGGAAACACCTGTGCCTTCAGGGCTTGGGCTGCTGGCAGAGAAGACATTGCCATGGGCACACCAGACATTGCACTGCGGCCAGGGGCAGCCTGGTCGCGGTCAGAAGCTCAGTCTCTGCAGAGCAGGTGTGGCTTCAAGGCAGGGAGGGAGACTGGCCCGGAGCAGCACTTCGGGGCCATGAAGCCAGGCCGCTGTGAGCTCTGCCTCCCCAGCTCCCTTCGATCACCTTGCTGGGCATGCACTGGTCACTTTGGCCATCGGTACATAAGTCAGAGGTTTTGCCTTCAAGCAAGGCGTCACTTCCGCCTGCCTGTGTGTCTCGTGAGGCCCTGGGGCGAGCAGTGACTGGTCCCGGCTCTTGCCGAGGGCCCTGGGCTCTCTCTCCCCGAGCCTGGAGTCGCCCACGGCCGGGGCGGACGGGAGTCTGGGACGATGGGAGCTTGCACAGCAGCACACCCGGGGCCCGAGGAAGGACAGTGAGCAGGTGGTGTCAGGCCAGAGTTCCCGGCTCTGGGGCCTTCCCGCAGTGGGCAGCCACTGCTGTCTTGGATGCAGTCCTGGGGCCGCCGTGGCACAGGCCGGCTCTAGCCAGGGTGGAAGGCTTCCCTGGGCTCAGGTTTGTCAGCCCCTCCCCCAGCAAGGTGTGCTCTGAAAGAGGGGATCCCCCCCCCCCCCGGCATGCACATGCAGGAGGACATGAACTTGAACTCGGTGGGCCCATTGTGGCCCAACATGCGCTCCAGCCACGGAAACAATCCCCTGGCGCCCATGAGGACGAGGGCAGGGCTCCTCCACCGTCCTCACGCCGCCACCCTTCAGACAGCTCCTCATGGTGTGGGACCCCCGACCATAGTGTTATTTTCATTGCCACCTCATGACTGTAATTAGCTACTGATGAATCGGGCGACCCCGTGAAAGGGTCGTTGGACACAAAGGGGTCGTGACCCACAGCTTGAGACCTGCTGGCCGGGGAAGAGGGTGCTTTGATCTGCAGAGTTGAAGAGGCAGGTCTTGGAATGATCCCTTTGTCTTCTATGAACCCGGGGCAGGTCTGGCTGTCTGCTTCAGGACCAGGCACCTGGCTGCTCCACCAGGGGCTCCCTGACCATCGGCTGCAGAAGCCAGCCCTGGGCGTGCTGTCATGATAGCCTTGTTCAGACCGTGGGTGGCGCTGCAAGCTGGGCGGCACCACACCCATTGACTGCTTTCCTCTGGGCAGTGGCACCGGCAGAAACCTAGACGTTCCCTACGGGGACACGAGGGGGCTCCTTGGTGGAGGGCAGTCGCCGTGGGGCCAGTTAACCTGGGCCGCTCTCAGCTGGCCAGGGCCTCGTACAGAGACAGGGCTGTGTCCTGTGTGCAGCAGAGAGCTTGTGCCCATGCTGTCCTCATGGCTTCTCTCCCGAGGACAAGGGATGGGCTACGCCTGGGATTCTGTCCATAGGGCTTGGGGGGCGAGGTCTGTCACTGCCTCCACACACTGATTGGGGAAAGGACCGGCTGGCCCATGAAACAGGCAGGGACCAGGTGAAGGGGAGGCCGGGTGGCAGATGAGAACATGGGACTGTGGAGGGGCCTGGTGGCACGAGGGCTGAGCCTCGGCCCGTGGTCAGAACCTACAGGCGGGCGGGCGGGCGGCTGTACAAGAGCAAGACACAGTGACCTGTTTGCCGAGCAGCCCTGCTCTGCCCACGGGGCTGAGGAGAGACGTGCCGGCCTCTGACAGGCACTGGAGGGAGGGACCTGGCCCAAGGCCCCCCCACTAGATCCCACGGGTCACGTGGCTCAGGTGGGGGCCAGCTCGAGGGCAGGCCCTCCGTTGGAGCTGGGCCAAGAGAGTGCAGGCATCTTGTGGACTTGGTGCCTCCTCCACTCTGCCCTCAAGGCCTGCTGTGAGCCGACTGGATGACAAAGGCAGGGAAAGACCAGAGAGAAGCTGTTAGAGCTGAAAGTTCTGAGCACCCGTTTGGAGAGGGCCGTGGGCCGTGCGGATCAGGGCATGGTGAAGTTCATCACTGCAGACGGAGCTAGGTGGAAATTCAACATCTTACCATTTGTCTTACCCTTGGACTCATTTTTAACCTGCTCCAGTGGGTGTTTTCTGTTTTCGAGTTCTTTTACTTTATTTTTTTGGGTTTTTTTTGGCATCACTGCCCTCTGGTGGTGGGAGGAGGAGGCCCAGTCTTTGCTCCTGTGGAGCCACTGCTGAAATTGAACCTCCATCCCAGTGGGCTGCAGTCCCGCGCACAACCACTATGCCACCGGGCCTCAGCCCTTGTGTTTTTTTAAATTGAGGATTTTCTGTGTTCTATTGTGGCTGTGTTTTGGCCTTTGAAGGGGGTGTGGTTTCCTTGATAGGAAATCCAGGATCAGTAAATCCACAGACAGTCGTTAGAGCAGGAGTTTCTTACGGTTATGACAGGAGGTTGGGAGGTAATGGGGAGCTAAGACTGTCAGATACAGGAATGAGGGAAATGGTCTAAAATTCATTGTTGTAATGATTGCACAACTCTTTAATATGTTTACGCCATGGAGCCCTATGGTACATGAGGTATATGTCAGTAAAGCGGTTAGGAAAGACGTTACAGAAAGAAAGCCCGTGGAGCTCAACCAACGACTGCCGGTCTCACTCCTGCAGGGCCATCTGCTGCACAAACAGCTGTGGAGTGGGAATGCCTCCTCTACACCCTGGGTGATGGGCAGTGTGGACAGTGACCCCTGAGAGAGAGAGAGAGACGAGTGAGTTGCCGTCACGGCCTGCAGGCACCAAGAAGGGGCCAGAGAGATGGGGAGGGGAGTGAGCTGGCCGGGCAGCAAGTCCCGAGGGGAGGAGTTGGGGGTCTTTGACCGTGTGCTCTCTGCTCGTGGTGGGAAGGAGGCAGCTGGCCAAGTAAATGGACAGGGTGTAGCCGGCCATCCACAGAGGAGGAAGGGCCAAGTACAAGTCCTAGACATCCGTCCTTGGGAGTTCAGGGTGAGCGGAAATGGAAGCAATACAGAGTCCTCACTCTGGACAAGCTGTCCAGGCAAGGGACCAGGGCTGGGTCTCTGAACAGCCCCCCTCCTTGGGCTGAGGGGTCAGCAACAGCGTCAGGGACGAGAGGAGCCTTCAGGATAGGCCAGGGGAGACTGCCCCTCCTGTCCGACCACCTGTGCGATGGGGAGGTCCGTCAGGAGGTGCCCAGGCGGCTCGATCGTGACACCCACCTTGTAGGCGAGGCTGTTAAGCACCCGCATGGCCAGGTCCGACACGTCCGGGTAGGGGTCCGCAGCCAGGTGCAGCAGGACTCTCCAGATCTGAGTGTAGACGCTGTTGAAAGAGACCCCTGGGGAGGAGAGAGAGGCGTGGGCAGGGAGCAGTGGCCGCCAGGAAACAACACTCTGACGCATCTAGGGATTCACTGTTCCGACACGGGCGCCCCCTGAGGTCATCTTCTGGGCCGCAGGGGGTGGGCTCACGAGGAACGAGGTCCCCTCAGACGTCGCATGTGCCTGTGGTTTGATCGGGCCTGGCTTGAGGGGCACCTGGCTTCTAAAGAGTCTGTGGGGAGGGGGTCGTGGAGGAAAGGCCCGCGCCCACCAAGCGTGTAGCAGCCACGCACCTCAGGCGCTGCTCGGGCTCTCAGGAGGGCACAGAAGGTGCCGAGCCTCTGCCCCCAAAGACCATCCAAGACCCGGGCACAGGCAGCCGGGGCATCTGTGGGGCTAGGTGGTACCCAGGAGGGGCAGCAGCAGCGATGCTAAGGGGTGCTGAGAAGGGCCTGGTGCGGCCCTGCGGGAGAACGACTGGGCGGGCGGGCTCTGCTCCTGTAAAGATCATGGCGAGTTGGCCTGTGGAGCAGAGCTGCTCAGACATCGGCCACCAAGAGTCAGTGGCTGGGACTCGCCTCCCTCCGAGCCCTGGCCGTGATGCCCCCCACCCCGCAAGCACGGGTCACGGATCTGCTTCCCTCACAGCGCCTCAGCTGTGGACAGGCTCCTGGCGGAGCCCGGCTGATGGTCCTGTGGGCTGTGGGCCCTCCTCCCTGCCCCCCCTTGGGGGCAGACCCGGCAGAAGCTGCAGGGCCCCTGGGACTGCCTGTGAGCACCGTGTGGGGCCGCCCGGGTGCCCTGAGGGAGGGTGGAGGGACACTGCCTGCAGAGCTGCAGCAGCATCAGCATGGGGCATTCATGGAGCCTGGCCCAACCCCACTGCCCGGAGTCAACTCACTCCACAGGGACAGAGGGGCTGACCCCAGGCTCTCCACGGCCGCCCCTTCCTGCGTCCTTAGTAAAGGCTGATGTGAGCGGGGACAGACAGGGCCCGGGGAGAGAGTGAAGGGCTCTGGCAGACTATGCCTCTTGACGGCTTCTGTGAGCCTGGCTGCTTTGGGGGGGGGGGGGCGGGGGGGCAGCCTGGGGAACATGATGTGGCTGGCTTCTCCATGTTCTCTTGGAAACGTTCCCTCTGGGTGACAGACAGGAGAGACACGGTCCTGCGGGTGTCAGACTGAGTCTGACGCTCTTATCCCGGGAGGGAGCCCGGCAGCGGGCATAAAAGTCTGAGCGTGGGGGCTGGGCCGTGGCCGACCTGGCACCTGGCATCCGGCTGGGAGGCCTGTGCCCAGCCCAGGGCTGAGGACGACCTGAGCTGGGCAGGGACTGGCACCCTCGGCACTGCGAGTAGCGGGGGGTTCGGGCTGTCCGTCTCTTGTCCAGGCCAGGGGAGTAGGAGAGAGCACACAGATCCGACCACCCTCCCTGCCACGGCGGAGGTGGTGTCTCAGCGGCCGGCGTGCTAAACTGCGGGCTGTGCTCAGGGCAGGGCTGACCGGCCCCTCGCTCAGCCCGCCTGCTGGACACAAAGCCAACGCCCCGTTCCTCAGACACGGCAGATCTGCAGACCGCAGGGCACAGCCCCCCCCCCCCCCCCGGGTGCATGCCGGGCACCCCCTCGGGAGGGCGCAGTGGCCTCGGAGCAGCTGCACGCCCACCGTGCCCACGCTCAGGGAGGCGCGGCTGACCTATGAGCGAGTTGAGGGAGGAGTAGGAGCTGACACGCCGCATCTTGTCGATGGTCTCGAAGGACAGGATGTACTCCTCATTCTCGGGGCTGCCCAGCGTACTGCTGGCGCTGCTGCTGGCACTCAGGTTCCCGGGCGAGAAGGTCGCCGTGCTGCCGGCTGGAGGGGCGGGGCGGGGCGGGGGTCAAGTCCAGGGCCACCTCCGGGCCAGACCAACAGTCAAGACCGAAACCCGTCCTCCGCCCGCCCAGCCGACCCGGGCTCCCAGGCACCGAGCACGCACGCACTCGGCTGCCACGACGCACACACGCGCACACGCTCGCCCGCGCGGGGCCGTGGCCTCACCCTCCTCGGCCAGGCTGAGGTTCTGCAGGGACTTGTTGAGGCTCCGAGCGGTGGCCACGGCGCGGATGTTCCCGTAGGAGCTCACTGAGCGTAGCCTGGGGGTGCAGGGCCCGTCGCGCACGGGGGTCAGGCTGCCCCCCTCTAGGGGAAAGGGGAGGAGGGGCAGTCACGGCAGGGGCACAGCTCTTGCTGGGCAGGTGTCCAGTCCGAGGGTCCAGCGGTATGGCAGGAGGCGGCGCACCTCAGCTCGCAGCCGCGCCCTGGGAGGAGGAGGCTCTGTGCAGTCCTGCCCTGCCCTGTGGGTGCCAGGGCGAGCTGGCGTCACCGTGAAGGATGCAGAGGGAGTGGGCTGCAGGGGCACGGGCCGGGGTCCCACCGGCAGCAGGAAGCGGCCCATCCTCACGGCCTCTCGCACATGGCTAACTCCCCCGGCAGCTCACCAAAGGCTGCAGGGTCCAGTTTACTCCGACCCACCGGGCAGCTGGCAGCGTGGGGTGCCCGCTCAGTCGGCTTGTTTGCTGACCCTGCCCTCTTAGCCGCCGAGGCCGAGATGCTACCTGCAGGTCATCGCCCCTCCTGCTGTGTTCCCCCCACCCATTGAGGGAGGGAGGGCCTGCTGTCCATCCAGATCCCACAAGGGGCTGCGCAGGTCTGGCCCTGCCCCCACCGCCCCTTGGAGGACTTGGTGATACTGCAGGGGGCGCTGGCCAGGCCCCACTTGGGTGCCCTCCTGCGGTGACACCCCAGAGCCTCCTCTGCCTGCAGGCAGCATTGCTCACGGGGGCACCCAGGGCACCGACCCAGTCTGCTGGACTGGGTGACCGCCACCAGTGCGAGAGCCCCTGACTGGGCTGGCCTTCTAAGGGCTGACTCTTCCCAGCGCCCAGGGGGAGGCTGAGTCTCTATGGACCAGGGCCTGCAGGCTGGACTCAACTCAGGCGCCGCACCTGAGGTGGCCGGCGAGGGCACCGGGTAGTTCTTCTCCTCCTCCATGAACTGCAAGGCGACGGTGCAGAAGTTGCTCTCGTACTGGACCACCAGGTGGCTCAGGGCCACCACCAGCTCCTGCGGGGAGAGGACGGCGCTGCCAATCACAGCTGGGACGGGGCGGGGGCCATGCAGACTGGTGACGCGTCTAGATGGGGTCTCCAGGGTGAGAACAAAGGGTGAGCCCAGGCTCCCAGCTGCCTGGAGCAGGGGGGAGCCCCACATTTCCCAGAATCCTGCCAGAACCTGCGGACACATGGGCTGCTGGGCGTGAGTGACAGTGGAGGGTCATGTGAGTGTGACTCACACCCCACAGAGGACAGTGGCCAGGCTGGGCCGCTCTCCTGAGCTGGATCCAGTGAGCCAGAGCCTTTGAAGGCAGAGGCCACCAAGAGTCAGGCCTCTTAATTTTATTGGGTGTAAAACTTTCAAAAGGTTTGTTTCTAGTCTCTGGAAAGTTCTCGAAGCGAAACATGGCTACGAGGTCCAGCGAGCTTAGTTTGAGAAAAAGTACATCAGCCCTCAGTCACGATGGTTCACGCGGTCAGTGCCTGTCCATGTGCCCACCTCCCACCCTGCAGAACGCTGGTTGTGGCGGCTCTACAAGCCTCTCTGTGGGGGCAGAGGCGGCCGTAACTGCCCTGGGCAGGGGTGGGCAGAGGTGGACGCACCTTGCGCACCACAGGGCTGCCGTCGTGGATGAGCTGGGCCAGCATCATGGCCACATTGTGGTCGATGGTGGTGGAGTGGTCAGTCCTCTCAGCAGAGTTGCCCACGAACGTGCCCAGGGCAAAGACAGCGGCGCACCGGACCTGGGGGGCAAGATGGGGGTGGAACAGGGTCAGCCTGGGGCCAGGGGTCTGTTGGGGCGCTGTCCTCATGGAGCTCGGCTTGGCCAGTGCCGCAGCTATCTGCCGCGTGATCGCGGGGGTGGGGGTGTGCGAGGGGACCCGCTGTTCTGCCCACGCCAGCAGCTCTGCACTGGTGGGGTGGCTGGGCAGCAGCAGGTGCCCCTGTCATTAGGGGCAGGGGGTGTGCTGGCAAGTAGGGGCAGACACAGGTCCGTGAGGCCCCTGGCTTGGGTGCATGCCATGGTGGACGCTTGAGTTGGGCGCGGCCAGCTCACCTCAGGCACGGGGTCCGACAGGAGGCTGCAGAGCTTCTCGTGAGCACTGTCGCGCACGCCGCACCACCGCGCCGAGTCGAAGTTCTGCCAGATCCGGCCCAGGCAGATGGCCACCCACTGGCGCAGCAGAGGGTGGGGGTCGCTGAGCTGCTCCAGGCAGATGGCAATCAGGTTCCCCTGGAGGCAGGCTTCCTGCGGGGGCGGCACAGGCCCCATGAGCTGCCCGGGGTCGGGTGGCCCCACGTCTTCGTGAAAAAGCCTGGCCTGGCAAAGCATCTGCCCCACCTCCCTCGTCTGCAGCCCACCAAGACCCCTGGGCGATGCCAGCAGTGTGGTCCTGGTTGGTGACCTGAAGGTGCTGCGCAAGAAAGGCCTGGCAACCACAGCCCGGCGAGATGAGCCAGGCTCTCCTCAGACAGTCCTGTGGTCTCTCAGCAACACAGGTGAGGCCTTAGTCACCCAGCCACAGAGGGCAACCCCAGCAAGCCGGCACACGGCTTCTCGCAGCAGCTGTTCCGTGACAGAAGAGCTTCCTGCCCAGCGTGGGGCCTGGTGAAGCTGGTGGGTATCTGGGGAAGGCCTGGGTGCTGGCCACTCACCTGGCCTGTGTTGTAGTTGTTGACAATGACCGCCAGGATGAAGGCTGTCATGGTGCGATGCTCGGCCTGCAGAGAGAAGACACCCCGTGGGGCTTTCTTCCCCAGCACTGCGCCCCCCTCCCCTCCATGAGGATTGGCTGCCTCTGTCTGCCGCGGAGAAGGGGCTTCATGAGGAGGCCTGGCAGCCCTGAGCCCGACCGTCCCCAGAGGGCTGACCACATCACCCCCACCTGGGCCCGCCTCCAGGAAGGCATCGCACCTCCTGTGCCTCAAATGCTCTTGCTGATGGCACTCTGGCCCTCCCGTCTCGCCCCGCCTCTCACTAGAGCCCCGAGTCTCCACTGCGCTTCCTTCGCTGACCCAGGGATGCACGGCTCCTGGGCATCTTTTAGGGTGCCTGTGATGTCTGGCATGCGCTGTGCAGTCTGGTCAGGGGCATCAGCCCTGCTCTGAGATCTGCCCCCAGCAGGTGGTGGTCCATCGGGCGGTCTTCCCACGGTCAGCGCCTTCTCAGCGGCCATGTCTTCGTGCACCCTCCTTCTCCTCACTGCCGTGCAGTCCTCAGCTGGCCGCGGCGGGTCAGCAAGTGCAGGCTCGGTCAGGGCCACGGTCACGTCCGCTGCTTCTTGATGGCACCCGGCTGCGGCACAAGTCTAGGCCGACAGTCTTCTTCCGCCTGCACGGTGGAGGCCTCTCCTGGCTGGGATGGACGCTGCGACCACCCGTCAGCGCCGCTGTGGTTGACTTTGCAGGTGTCTGTCTCCTCATCTCCGAGGAGGCCCGCGAGGAGGGCGTAGAAGTCTCTGCTCTCGTTCGTCATGACATGTCTCTGTTCATCTGCTTTCCCCGCTTTTCTTCAAACCCGTCAAGTGCTAAGTCTGTCTCGGTCTCTCTCTCTCTCTCTCGCGCGCGCGCCCCGCGGAGGCAGCAGGTGGCCGCGGTCTCCTCTGCCACATCCTGGGCAGGCTTCCCGCAGTGCTCGTGCTGGCACTGCCCCGTCTGGCGGCTGGATCCTTTTACTGCATCTGTGCCCCAACCACAAGAGCGGTTTCATCTTCAAGGATTCCTGCTTATTAGCAACAACAACCAAAACCACCGTCTAGTCGGTAATTTTTGAGAAGGTGGAGAATAAAGGCATAAAACTATTCTTTTCTTAGACTAGGCACAGGAGCATTTTCTGCGATAGAACTAGTTTTGTTCATTCCTTTGAGACCCTTGTATTGGTTCTATAGCCTCTGTCAAACAATCCATTAGTTTCCATTCCTGGGAGCGAATTCTCCTGGGGTGCCCGGGCGTGGATGGGACGACAGGGTGCAGGTGTGTGTGGACAGCCTGGTGTGGATGGACGGGGTCAGGCATGCGTGGACAGCTTGGCGTGGACAGCAGAGGTACAGGAGTGCGTGGATAGCCTGATACGACAGAAGGGGTGCAGGAGTGCATGGACAGCCTGATGCGGACAGAAGGGGTGCAGGAGTGTGTGTGGACAGTCTGGCGTGGACGGAAGGGGAGCAGGAGTGTGTGTGGACAGTCTGGCGTGGACGGAAGGGGAGCAGGAGTATGCATGGACAGCCTGGTGTGGATGGACGGGGTGCAGGTGCTTTGGTGCAATCGTGTGCAGCTGCCATGAGTGAGCGTCCACCAGAGGACATTCAGTGTTCTTGCTCGGTGCCCCAGGGCTGGGCTGGCGGCTGTGTAAGGGTCTCCAGTACAAAAGTCCCTGCTTCTTCCAGCACCCCTGGGGATTTTGGGACCCTGGGAGACCTCTCAGCTCCCTCTCTTGGCTCCTGACCCTCACCTGTCGTGGCCATGCCCAGCACCAAGTGCCGGCACCAGGACGTGGCTCGTTCCCCACGTCGACCCCTCTGGTCTCTTCTCCGTCTGCACAGCACATGTGGGCCCTCCCTCCCTCAACTGCACCCCCGGGTCTGCCAACTGAGACTCGTCCTCGTGGGCTCCAGTGCACGACCCCGCGTCAAAATGCACGGTCTCCCGGCCCTGTCCTCTCCTGTCAGCCCAGCCGACACGCGTCCGCTTCATCGTGGGCTCAGGGTGAGGCCACACGCAGGAGGCGTGAAAGGGCGGCTGTGCTGGTCACACGCCTGGGTGCCGCGAGGCTTGGTGAGGGAGTGATTCGGCCTGTCTGCTGTCTCCTTGCGACGCCAGGAGCTGGCGGCGATGGACTCAGCGGCGCGGCGCCGGTAGAGGTTATCATAAACGCTGGTGCTGAGTCCCTCAGCTCCGGCACAAGGGCCTTCAGTGGTTGTACGGGGAAATTCCATTGTCTTTTAATTCCACTTTTCTGCCCACCTTCGAAGCCTCCTCGTACAAGCATATTTAAAACCTCAGTTCGCCCCTCGCTCTCACGGGACGGTCACTGCACGGGGAGGGCTGGTGAGAGCAGGGCCCCGTGCGGGGAGTGTCGGTAAGGAAGAGGCCCCTCAGTGACGGGCGCTGACAAGGGGCTGCGGCGATGGCCCAGTGAGGCTCAGCCGTCAGTGTGGGGTGGCCCGGAGCTGGTCACGTGTCCCGGGGGCAGAGGGGCACTGCTGGGAACGGGAAATGAAGACAGGCCAAACAGGCGGGTGAGAGCAGACTGCGGAAACAAGCCAGCTCCCCCGCACAGCGGGGGGTGGGGGCAAGTGCTGGGGGTGTTTCTGTGGGCACTGCAACTCAGGCCTCCTGGGGCAGCCCAGGAAGTGACCTTTCCCTCTGCTGCAGGCTGTCTCGCCCAGGCCCGCCTGCACGCCTGCGCTCCTGGCTCCACAGGCTTAGGTGGCTCAGTGGGGAGAAGCCTGCAGGGAGCAGGGAGAAGCCGGAGGCCCTGGGTGCAGGCGCGTGTCGGGGGTCTTACCGGCATGTAGGGGTCTGCCAGGACAGAGAGGAAGTACTTGTGGCCGTTGTCCTTCACGAGGTCGGCTTGGCAGGACTGGGAACAGAGGAGGGGCTGTGTGGGTGCAGGGCACTCCCCCCTTCATCCCGCCCACCAGCGGGGGAGGCCAGCGTGAGGCCCAGATGGGTGGGGGGGTGTGTGTGGGTGTCGACAGACAGACCTCTGTCTCAGATAGGAACCCGCCCCTTGCTCTGCTGGTGGGCAGTATGCTGGGGGCTTGTCCAGCAAGGACACCTAGACACCGGCCACAGCCACGGCCACCTGTGTGTGCAAGGCGGCAGCCCTGGAGGGTTCTGTGTCCCTGAGCGTGCTTCCAGAAGCCTCCCAAGCCCCCCCTCGGCCCACGCCGGGCAGTCAGGGTCTGGGCAGGGGAGGCAGCAGGGGAGCTGGCTTGGTGCTTCCCAGAAGCCTGGGAAAGAGATTCTTCACCCCCCGCACCCCAACCTGCCAAGACTGTCGGCACCTGCTTTCCTGCCCGCCCTGCCCAGGCATGGCCGTTGCCTGGAGGGGCCAGGGGAGCGTCTGTCAGCAGACCCCACCGCCACAAGGCGCCCTGGGGACAGCGGCTGCTGGTTTAGGCCCAAGGCTCGCGGTGAGGCCCCTTCCACCACGTCAGGGTGCCCGGCGTCCAGATGCGCCCTGGACTTGTGCCCAGGAGGGCGGCTCAGTGTGTGCCTCTGGCTGGTGTGCTGTGATGCCCCTGGAGTCAGTCCTGCAGGGGGCCGCCTAGATGCAGGCCTGGAAAGGGAGGAGGGGGCATGATCCCGAGGCCACGAAGGACAGCCTGGCTGCCAATGGCGAGGGAAGCCCCGTGGATGCCCGTCTGTGCCCACTCAGTGGCAGCTGCCTCCTGGCCTGGGCCTGGCCCAGACTTGTCTAACTCTGAGCCAGCGCTTCTCGGCCTGTGGGTCGCGATCCCTTTGGGGGTGGAACAACCCTTTGACAGCAATCATCAGATTCATAACAGTAGCAACAGTACAGTGATGAAGTAGCAACGGAAATAATGTCATGGTTGGGGGGTCACCATACCACGAGGGGCTGTGTGAAAGGGTCGCGGTGTGAGGAAGGCTAAGAACCCCTGCTTTGAGGCAACAGGGTTGTCAGGGAGCAGGCAGGAGAGGGGCCCGTCGCATGCACGGACAAACAGATGGACACACGGACAGACCGATGGACGGTGTCCAAGGCTGCCACCTCCACGGTAGTAGATATCTAAGATGCGCGCCCCGCCCCCCGCCCCCAGACAGACAGACAGACAGACACACGTCCCCAGAAGCTGTGGTGGGTTCCGAGGGTCCCTCTCCCAGAGAGCAACATGGCACTGCACCGCTGTGTCTGGGCCCATGTGGCAGCGCAGCCTGCAGCTGACCGTGCTGGGTAATGACGGGTGAACAGGCGCCGTCTGTGGTTTCAGCCTTTAACCACCGCGTCGATGACGGCCCAGGGTCGAGACGGACGGAGCAGAGGCTGTTCCTCCCTTTCCCACAGGACAGGAGCCGATGCAGGCCGCGGGCTGCCCTGCAGACAGGCACGCTAGCTGCCCACAGGCTGCCGGAGCGGGGCTCGCCTGAGGGAGGTGCCTGTGCTCCGCTGTTCTGCTTCAGGTTGCCGAGTCTGGGGGCGTCCAGGGGCTCCGAGGGCTCCCAGAGCAGTGGAGGGAGATGCTGTCCACCCCTGGAGGCGAGAAGACGGCCAGGCAGGGAGCCCCTCAGGACAGGGCGTAAGCACAGCTGGAGAAGCCTTGGTGGTGAGGACGGCACGCGCCCGAGCAAGAGTGACCCACACGTTTTCACTGCTGTTGTTGTCGTTGGGGGTCTCGGCGAGGGCCCCCGAACGCAGATGTCGCTGGCATTCACTGTCCATGCAAAGCCAACGGCGATGTGGCCATGGCACACTAAAGGCAGCCTTGGGGAGAACGGGGATCCCAGGACCCGGCCCCATGCTCCCGCAGACCCGCGCACGACCCGGGTGGGGAATGTGCGTGCGGCGTGGTCTGGAGGAAGGCGCCTCCCTGTCTGGAGGCAGGAGGACTCGCGCACTTGCAGAGGAAGCGGATCAGGATCCCCGCGACATCGTGGCGGGTCGGACCTGCTAGACCCCCGCCAGTGCCTGTGGAGTCGCGGCGGGGAAAGCCAGGGACACGTGCATGGAGCAAACGTGCTGCCGCTGCAGGGCCACGCGGCCGTGGCGTGTCCCGTGGCCGCACGCACGTGTGAGCGCTGGGTGCTGGGCGAGAGCGGACGGCCCGCGGGCACCAGAGCAGCAGCGGGTCTGCCTGGAAGCCCAGCGTCAGGATGCTCTTTACGAGCTGGGGCTGCGAGACCGGAGAGGCCAGTGCCGGGAAAAGGCCCGCCTGAGTGGTAGGTGGAGGCTCGGCGAGAGAGGAGGACGCAGCAGCTGCCGCAGGGTCCAGGTTGGGACCAAGTGGGGCACACCTAACAACGCCGCCCCTGCTGCCCTGGAGCGTCCCAGGGACCCGCTCAGGCCCGACTCTGGGCTTCTGCTTTCCAGACGGCGGGGGGCGGGGGCTCACCATCCGAGGGGCTCTTCGAAGCCTCAGAGCTGGGTGAGTGGCTTTCCTCTGACGTGGTTCTCTCCGGAGTGCTCCCACGGTGGTCTCTCTCACTCTGGCTCTGATCTGCGTCTCTCTGAATAGCTTCCTCAGGCGGAGCTGCCATCACCACTGACGGTCTCTGCCTCGCACTCTCGGAGCTGAAACACCCCCTTCGCGCTGCTGCGCGGTGACTCACTCACTCGCAGAGGGAGGCAGGCAGGCAGGCGGTTGCCGTTTTCGTCCCGTCCCCACTCTTTGTGACCTCGTGGCTTACTAGTGTGCTGTTCAGTCCCCCAGTGTGAGGGTTTTCTGGGGTCAGAGGGCCCGCTCTACGCGTGGCCCAGGGCGACACTGACACTTGGGGAAGACGCGTGTTCTGCCCTCTCTGAGGGTCGGTTAGCGCCCGCTGGCAGGGGTGGTGCCGCCCCTCCCCGAGGTTGACTGGGCCGCCCGCAGCTCCACGAGTCCCGGCAGACAGCGCGTGCTCAGACGCTCATGTCAGCGCCTCTCCGCCCTCCTGTGACTCGCTCTCTGCAACCGGCTCAGGCTGCTTTGCCCTCACCGCAGGGGTCTTTGGGACTCACGGCACCACGGTCTTCCCCCATTGACGTCCGGCACTCATGGCAAGGCACCGTCGTTCGGCCTTTGGCATCCAATCTGATTGTGTCTGCTTTTGATTGACGCACTCGGATGGTTTGGTCACGGTGACGATTGAGGTGCAGAGACCAAGATCTGCCATCTTGTCCCCACCCAGCCTTTGTTCTCCTCCCTCTCCTTTCCTTGTTGGACTAGCATACATGTTTCATGACTTTACGTGCTGGTCTGTTAGCTATAATTCTCCGTGCTCTTATTCCCGCGGCAGCCTCCGGCCCTGCAATGACCACATCGTCACCTTCACCGGCCCCTGCAGGCTCTAGGACGGCAGGCACTGGGGAGGAGCGTGAGAGTCGGACAGTGCCGGCCGCTTTGCTGGCACCGCCTCTTGGTCTCCACATGTGCCCCGAGCGGCACAGGGCGCTGGCACTCAGCCTTGCTGAAACCGTGAAGGTCTGGAGACACGGAACAGGAGGACAGCCACGCACTGATCCCCGTAGAGCACATGGCCGCTGCCTCGCTCTCTCCGCTCCCCTCCGCAGGCCTGTGACCCCCGCCCCCCCGGGGTGCCGCAGGCCCAGCCGGCCGCTCCTCTGCGAGCCAGCAGCCCCTGGGCGGGGTGACTCTTACACAAACAAGGCCATTAGCTCGTTTCAGACCCAGGGCCAGCGGGCAAGCACAGTGCCAGGGGCCGCCCGCTGGCGAGAGCGCACCTGGGGCGGCATCAAAGGGGCAGGTCTGCTGCCTCCAGAGGGAGGCCGAGGAAGGAACACGGCTAGGACCCCAGCTGAACCACGGCCGTCAGGCACCCGAGCGGGCACCCCTGCCTCAGCACAGGGCACAGGCCCAATCGGCCCCGGCGGCCGGCCCCGCCCGTTGCCCTGGGCTCTGTGCACACTCGGGCCACTTCTTCCTGAGGGGCAAGGTCACTGCAGGAGCCCCGGGTGCTGGTCGGCCACACGGGGTCTCCCGAGAGAGCCGGCAGGAGCTCCAGAGGGAACAAGACAAGGCCCGCCCCTCAGTGGCAGCCTCGGCCTCCCGAGAGGAGCAGACAGCACTGCTTAGGATACGTCTGGCCGCGGGGGTGGTGGGGGACAGGAACTGGTGGCTCGTGGACAGCAGGTGGGGCGCAGGGGGCTGGTCTGGCTACTGGGGGTGGACACAGAGGCATCCAGACTGGCTCCTGGGCGGTGTGTGGGCCTGAGTGATGGGCCGAGGGGGGCTGGGAGGACCTGCTCTGGTTTCCCTCGCCGACCCCCTCCTCACGGCCAGGACCTCAGGCCCAGGGCCCATGCATGGGCCATGTGTGTGTCCCTTTGACCTTCGGGACTCAAGGGGTCAGTGTGGACTTGATCATCACTGCCACACGGGCTGCACCTGTCCCTTCTAGTAAGGACCCCTGGGGCCCCCCACCCCGACCCCGTGTGCAGCCTCCTCAGTGGTCTGTCTCACTGGGGTCAGGGCCGGAGAAGCACCAGGTGGCAGCACAGGCAAGGGTTCTGGTGGGAGAGCCGGGAAGGGCACAGAGCGGCCTCAGGGTGGGGGAAGGAAAGGGTGGAGGCGATGCCCGAGGGTCGGGAACATCCCAGGATGCACCTGGCGCACGTGAGCCTGGACAAGCTTGGCGGGGAGGAGGAGGGGTGGTGATAAGGGCAGGCCCTCTGTGAGGGTGTCCCACAGCCTGGCCGGTACTCACGCTGTCCACTGCGAGGATCTTGGCCCATATGAAGACCAGCAGGGGCCTCAGCTCTCGGGCTGAACTCTGCAGCAGCTTCAGCACGTAGGGGAAGATCCCCACGGACAGGGCCTGGGGACAGGAACGTGTGAGGAGCCCATGGGGGTCGCCTGCAGGCCTTCTCACTCCTGGGGTGCTAGGCGGGGGTATGTGTGCGCGCGGTCCTGACTGGGTGGGGCAGAGCAGCACCTCAGAGAGGGGCACACTCGTTCCTGCCAGACGACCCGGCCCTGGGCTGCCCAGAGCTGGGTTTCCATCTGTCCGTCCGTGAGCTGCCTCAGACACAGGGGCTCAGCCTGGTGCCCCATTCAGTGAGGGAAGGGGGGGCGTGGGGGCTTGGTGCCCAGAACCCAGGGCTGCTTTCAAGCCTTTATCTGTTGCCCCCACTTCCTCCAGGGTGCTGTCTGAGCTGGTGGCTGGCCTGGCTCCTTTTCTGGGGAGCTGGTGCAGCCTTGCTCCCGCAGGCCCTCTGCAGCAATCCCCTCCACCACCCCCAGGTCTGGTCACAGAGGGGGACACGTCCACCCAGTCAACCCTACTCTTAAAGGGCCAGGCCAGCTCTCAGGCAAGTCTGAGCACCTTTCTGAAACAGGACGCTGCACTGTGCGTTTCTGTGATGATGGAGTGAGGTGGGCACACATGTGGGCCTGCCGAGGGCACAGTGCCGGGGCCAGGCTACAAGAGGCTGCATGGCGGCCCTGGGTCTCGGGCCTCGAGGGGGAGGGGAACGGCCCCAGAAGAGGAGTGTACTATGTCCCTGTCCCGCTCCAGCGTCTGGACGGTTAGTCCACGCGCTGTGGAGGCCACACCATGAGAAGCTCAAACACGTGGTCAGAGTGAGGCTGGCAGCTGCTGGAGACGCTGAGCCAAGCTCAGGCACCTGGGGACTCACTGGGAAGCACCAGAGCGTGCTGCTCCATGCAGCTCGGCTCCAGTCCAGCGTCCACCTGCACCGTCACCCAGGGCTCAGGAGCAGCCCTTCAGAGCAGGAGGTGCCGCAAGTCCAGTGTCCACCCATGCCTGCAAGCCATCCCCAGGAGCTCAGCCACGGCTCCCGCAGCCGCCCGGCCGGGGTCCTCTCCCAGGTCCTCCTGCCGCTGCCCCTCCCTGTTTGGAGAGGGCCCGACCCAGCCTGGCCAGCACTCCACTCCGGATGTGTCCACAACAGCCTGGGGCTAAAAGCGCCGGTGGCCACGCTCCGTCCCCACTGCCTGGCCGCGGTGGACGAAGTCTCTTCTCCGGAAAGGCCCAACCCTGATGCCCGCCAGCCGAGGGCTGAGACCAGCTCTGCCCCAGAAATGTGCGCACGGCCCACCCACCCCTGTGCCACGAGGGGACGGACGGCACACACCAGACTCTACTCACCAAGCTCACCGCCCAGGGACCCAGGTCCAGAAACCGCCCCAGCAGGTCCAGGGCCCGCAGCCGGTGCACCTGGCTCAGCAGCACCTTAGGAGAGGGAGGAGGGAGCGTCACGTGAGGCCACAGCCACTGGCCAGGGAGCCTGCCCGCCTCGAGCACAGGGTTCTGGTCTGACCACACCTGGGGGTCTCCTTTCCGCACAGCCCCTGCCAAAACGGGCATAGCGCACACTGGGGCCACATGCTCGCATGCCCACAGCGCATGCTGGGGCCACGTGACTGCACCCACAGTGCACAGTGGTCATGGCACAACAGTGTGCTGGGCGGGGCTCTGCCTGTCACTCAGCCTGGCTTCTGCCACGGGCCTGCGTGCAGCCTTCTCCTTTTTGCTGTCATTTTACCCTGGCTCATGGTGTCACCTGTATGGCCTTTCCCTTTCCTCCTCCTGCCTTCAGGCCACGTGTGCCGTCATGGAACAGGCGCTGGCCCAGGGTTTACTGGCAGACAGGTGGCAGGTGCCTCCGGCCCAGGGCGGGCTCCCTGAACGTGTGCAGGGCGTGGACAGAGCCTCGGGGGCGCCTGAACGTGTGCAGGGCAGTCAGCACCGTCGCCCTCCCTGGGCTCTGCTTTCACAGCCAGGAAGCACAGCTCCACCTCGCCCAGTCCCCGGTCCGTGATGGCTGTCTGCCCCGCTGGGGGGGCGAGGATCGCCACCCCTCCCGCCCCCCGCCCCGGCACCAGCCTGCCCCCACGGTGGTGCTCTCCCCCGGGATAGGAGCGCTGTCTGTCAGTGGCAGTCCCTGTAGCCAGGCTGGGCAGACAGACGACGCTTCTTGAGCTGAGATGGCTTTTGGGCAGGGCTGTAGTCTCAAGGGTGGGCTGACCCTTGATTCAGTGCACCCCACGAACACCCACAGGTGTCTACACTAGTGGCCTCTTCCTGTTCCACTTGGCACACAGCTTACACACACACACGTGCACACGCAGACAACCCCCCCCGCCCCCCGCGGCCTGTTATTTTCCCAGGGCAGTTCCATCTGACACCTGCCTGAGTCTGGCTGCTCCTGGTGGTGGGGAAATGAGCTCGTGCAGGGGAACCCCTTTAGGAAGGGATAGGGTCAGCTGGACGGGCTCTGCGGTGGGCGCGCCAGGCAGGCCCCCCCTACAGCCAGGCTCACCTGCAGGACGATGGGCAGCTGCTCCGGGGGGTTCCTGTTCTCCACGCCCATCGTCAGCCACACCTGGAAGGCGGTCAGCTGCTCGGCGAAGAAGGGGCTGTGCTGTGGGGTAGGTGGGGCGTTGTGGACCAGGCCGGCACAGAGCTCCGCTGGCAGGGGTGGGAGTGGGGGCCCACATGGGCTGTGGGTGGTGGGTGCTGGCAGGGGCACTATACTGGGCAGGCTGGCCGTGGCCAGAGGTGGGGCCCAGCGTGCTGGCACGCGCCCGCCTGCCAGGGGAAGGCGTGAGAGAGAAGCAGGCGGTCGGTCCTGTGAGCAGGGGCCATGCCGCAGCGGTAGGCGGGCGTGATCACGAGGCTGCCTGCGGTCCGGGGCGACGCTCCTGACTTGCCATGTGCTTACTTATGGATCGGTTCAGGAGAGTTGCCTGGTTAAGCTCCTCAACCCCACATTGGGGGGAGCCCGGGGCCGCAGCCTGAGCGAGGGGCAGGTGGCCTGGCAGCGCAGCACCCGCCCACCCCAGCCCTGCTCCAGACAGCTCTGCAGACCCCGTAGGGGCTGGGGGTGTTGGGAGTGACCCCTGCATCATGCACACCCTTGGACGTTGCCACCAGGCCTTCTTCTAAGGCGCCCTGTGTGGCCCTGAAACTCCAACCTTTTGGGCTGTGGGGAGCGGCCAGCCACCTGTGGCCCACTAGACTCGCAGCCTCAGCCACACCCGGGCCCAGAAGCCAGGGGCTCACCCGGAAAGCAGTGCCTTCTTCAATGATGGTTGGCAGCTGAGAAAGGCAGATGTCCACAGCCAGGTCCCAGGCTTGCCTGCAGAGGACACAGGAAGTGCATGGCTGCTCACTTGTGGCCAAGGGCATTGCATTGAGGCAGGAGAGGGAGGGGCTCGAGGGACCTGAACTAGCCAGGGGGCTCCACACACCCACTCGGTCTGCAGACTGCAGAGAGCCTGGGCAAAAGCAGACCGTCTCACCAGCTCCTAAGGCTCCCCTGAGGAGCATGGCCGACTTCTGGCCTTGCTGACCCCTCTGCCCGGGGCCTGGCCAGTTCAGTCGTGGACCTCCAGCGCTGCACTCCGTGGGCCACCAGGTCTCAGCACAGCGCTCTCAGTCACTACCTCGTCAGCCCGTGTCCCTCACCAGCCACTTCCCGGCGCGCAGGGGGCGCAGGCGCAGGGGGCTCGCTGATCTCCAGGGCCTCAGAGGGCTGGGCACACAGCACCAAGGCCAGCAGGCACGGCGATGGGGTGGCGGCGCGGGAGGGCTCTGCCGGGGAGGGGTGAAGGCACGGGGAGCCGGGCAGCCCTAATGGTGCAGTGTGAAGCACCTGACGGGGCGTGAAAGACCTGGTGACCGCAGTCAG